>MU835243.1:0-40685 GCA_029204225.1 Diphasiastrum complanatum | reverse complement strand
TCTCTCTCTCTCACTCTCTCTCTCTCTCTCTCTCTCTCTCTCTCTCTCTCTTCTCTCTCTCCCCTACCTATTTGAAGAGGGATTATTTATTCATTCCATCTTAATAGCTGACTTCTTTTGGAGGGAATAAATTCTCTGTAGATTAAGTTCGACAAATTAAGTCTCATAAGCTATATAGAACTATCGCCCAAATATGATCATAGTTTACAATGGACAACTAAAACAAGGTGATTAATACATCACAAGAAGCTTTGCCCTACATAGGACATTTGGATCATTAAAAAATAATAATAAAACAAAGATTGCATTTCAAAAGAATTAAAAAAATAAGAAAACTAATTTAAATGCTTAAACTCACCTAGGAGTGACGGTTCAACTTTTAGTACAAACATCACAATAGCGCTTACTGCTACTGTGACAAAGCTAAAAATCAAATAACCTTGATAAAAGTAGGCTTTCTCATGACTTTTATGTCCCAATAAGTTACGGTCCTCAAAACTTTCTCCCTTGGGCTTAAGATCCCTACGATGTGATGCGTAAAGCACTAAGCAAAACTTTTCACAATTATTTAATAGAAATAATCACGTAACCAATCACAACCACAATATAGAGCACAACAATGGAAAGTTTTGGAGCATGGCAAGCTTACCGAGGTGTCCCCTCTGTGGTCAGCAATACTAGTGTTTTAAAGCGTCGCTCTTCATTAACCACAAAACTCTTATTCAGGGCCCTCTTATCAAACTCTGTGGCTATGGAGGCTTATATTTGTAAAGTGAAGTTGCCTTTGAGGTTGCAAAATCAAAGCATGGGTTTGAGTGACTTACCATGGTTAGTAGTTACCATGTACAATGATAGGTCCTAGAGTGTGCTTTAAGCCCTTTATGCTTTGAAGTGACTTCTCAACCCTTTCTGTTGAATTTTTCTACACATGTGCATGTGGGCTGTCTTCTCTTCAGAAGCATCTTCCTTCAAGTTTGCGTCTTAACTCCCGATCTGATCTGTTTGTTATTTCTCTTTGCTTGGAATACTACCATAACGTCTGCTGGCTAAGCTTCCATGCATGCTTTTGACTCTTATATTGCCTTCTCAATACCCATTTTGCTCCTCACAAGATAAAGGTCTAGAGCAGATCTGATCTTGGTTGAGCTCCATATTTCAAGCACTTGCATTTTTTGGGGTAATAATCTTGTATTTGCTAGCTTAGCTGCATTGATTGCAGCTGGGTTTTCTTTTATCAAGGAGTGCCACTCTTGCATCAGTGGTAAGTCTATCTGGAGGATTGAAGACGGGTTTTTTTGTTGGGTCAGTATGAAGCTCAGCAATCAGCTCACTGGAATAGTAAATCTGGTAACTTTGGTGCTCTCTATTCCCATCATTGGTGCAGGGATATGGCTTGCTTCTAAGCACAGCACGGACTGTGTTAAGTTCCTGCAATGGCCGGTTATTTTCATCGGCATCTTTATTCTGCTAGGTCTCCATAGCTGGGTTTGTGGGCTCCTGCTTCCGTGTTGCATGGCTTCTCTGGATCTACCTTTTAATCATGTTTCTGCTCATCGTGCTGCTCTTCTGCTTCACAGTGTTTGCCTTTGTAGTGACCAACAATGGAGCTGCGCATGCATTAGCTGGTAAAGGCTACAAGGAGTACCGGCTCAGTGATTTTTCTTCTTGGCTGCAAAAGAGAGTGGAAAATAAAGACAACTGAGAAAGATTCAAAGCTGCCTCAGCGACGCACAAATCTGCAGTAGTCTAAGCGAGTACAAGTCTCAGGCTTCATTCGATAAGGCTACATTGTCACCAGCTCAGGTACGATTTTTTGCTTCTCATGCATGCTTATCTTGTGTGGGTTCTGTCCAACCTTTAGGACCTTCTTCACTGTTCCCTGAATGCTTTTCTACCACCGAAAGTTAAACATTGCTTCACAGATGCACACAGCACTGGCAAATCTTTTCAAAATCTGTCAGCTGGAAGGCACATGATTTTGAGTCTCTCAGAACTAGCAATTTAGATCTTGAACTTTTTTATGACCGAAACCCCTGCTTGGTTGCATATGGAGAACATTCCAACTATTATTGTCTCCAATATGGAATTTGTATTTCAAGTATCCTTCAGTCTAGAGGTTGGCTACTTTTTAAGCTGTGCCTTCACGGAGGATCAACAGGTCAGATGGGTTTTTATGTGGCCATATATACAATTGTTTTAAACCAAACTAGTGTAGGATGGCCCAATGCTTGAGAATTTCCTGGTCTTAATGAACTTTGGTGCACCTTAAGTAATATTCCTTCATTGAAGCCTGAATACTTTTACGTCTGCATTGTACAAAGTGGTTTCCTTCCACATGGCTTCTTTATACAAGTTTGTGGTTTTTTCTCTTCATCTGAGGCTTGAGCCAATTAATAGCTTTGAGTTGGTATGTTGGTTGCAGTCTGGGTGCTGCAAGCCACCATCAGTTTGTGGGTACGTGTTTCAAAATGCAACAATGTGGATATCGCCATTGAACCTTGATATTGACACAGATTGCAGGGACATGGAATAATAATCAAAGTCAGCTCTGCTTCAGCTGCAATTCTTGCAGGGCAGGGGTGCTTTACAACATAAAACATGACTGGCGAAAGGTTGCAGCTGTCAACATTACTGTTTTCATCTTCCTCATTGTGATTTATGCAGTTAGTTGTGCAGCGTTCCGAAATGCCCGACAAGAAGACCATCATAATGGCTATAGGAAACATCGCTTTGAACAAGGTTACTGATTCCAAAACCAGGACTTGCAGATTGTTCTTCTAGTCAGCAAATCTTCCTTCATTGTCCCTGTAACCTTGGAACTAAAAAGCTCTTTACTGTTCTTTCAGGCTTTGAATTTTGTCAGTAGGTAGGGTTTTATGCACAATTTTTGGCTGTATCCTCAAAGAAAGGGTAAGGAGCCTGACGTAGTGCAACCTTTGTAAACCCTTAATGTAATTATTTGCTTTGATTGTGCTTGTTTATGGAGGATTCATGAAAAAAGTAAAACACCACCTCAAGTATAATTTTTTTGTAGTAACCTGCATTGATCAAGAGTTCAGAATCCAAATGTTTTTGAAAATTTTTTCCATATGCAGGTCTGCTATCATGGACTCTACTCTCCCCTCTCCCCCCCCCCCCCCCCCCCCCCCAAAACAAACAATCCCAAAAGCACCAATAACACCTCAGGCTATTTATAGTCAATTTGGCCTGAATTAGAGCTAGAAATACGTAAAATCACCTTATACTGATAGTAGTGAGGTCGTCCTAATGTGATTTGGCCCAAATGAATCTTGGCCATACACTCAATATACAAATCAATCTCCTTCTTTGATTAAGATCAATGGGAGTTCATGAAAGACTTTGCTTAGTCCATTACTAGTCAACGTATATGATAAAAAAAAAATCATGTTATTATGCTTCATATATTTATTTCCATATCAAAAATAGTTTAGATATATACCATAATACAAATCAAAAATCTAAATGAAAAAGTATGAGTCCAAACACAATTCTTTATAATCACTTCAAATAGAGTGAGATTATGAACCTAAAGATGACCATCAATCATAATTGTGATGATAGTTTTGAAAATGAAATGGAAGATTATTGGAATCAAGGTCAAAATTACATTGAAGATAATAATAAAGGTGACGACTTTGAGACCATTTAAGGACTGGTTTATGATTCCCTTCACATTTATGAATGTGCTAAAAGTGTGATAAACTTCAAATGATTAATTAGAAATGGTTTTAGGTCTCAAAATAGTCAAATTGCAATTTACTAGTTTTCACACGTCATCTTAAATGTAACTTGCTATTTTGATTACACTGCTATGTTCCATCTTAAGGATTGACTCCCTCTTAAGAATATATCTTTCGTCTAAAATCATATAAATGATAAAATGAAAAGATTTCAAAATCGATGCCAAAAATAGTGTCAAAATTGGATGCTTCACTATTTCTTACATCAATTTTACATAATATGATGGTTCCTCCATATTGCACCTCACTTAAGCGTTTGCAATATGAAACTCCATGAATGAGCCTCCATCGCGATCTTGCCATAAGAGATCCTTAACACTTGAAAACTTGTGTGAATGAGTGACATAATAAACCTCTCTTAGCTCTATTTCCATTCGCAAAATCAGCCAAGAATACTAGTCCATCCTCAAAATCAAAATGATAAAGAACAATGTGACTAGTTTTATCATATTCTCACCATATCCCACAAAGATGCCTTTGATGGAGGTTGCATCATCCTTCTTCCTTGTATCCAAGGATTGTCGATTTCCTCATATTGACATGACATTGCTAAAAAATGAGATAGAATATATAAAGTAGGATATAAAAACACTTGCAACAAGTCAAACACTTGCAAAAACAGATCCTCATTGTTTTGACCTTTGAATTTCATCTTGACGTCTTTTCCTAGTTCCAAATTGTCAATTGTCGTTGGGTTTTGATTAAGCAAACCTTGAAATTTATACATGTGCTAAAAGTGTGAGAAACTTTAAATGAGCAATTAGAACTCAACTCGCAGTTTTAGGCCTTAGAATAGAAAAGTTGCAATTTCTTAGTTTTCACGAATACTAGTATGCCACATACAACACTCGAGGGATATATCCAAAATGTGCCTGAAACTTGAGCACCTTACGCAATATCAAAATGGTGGAGCACTTTGACACAAAAGTGATAGGCAGAGTATTGATTTCAATCACTATGAAACTACTATAAAATGGCAGTCAAGCATTCAAATTTACTGATTCTTCATAAGGATAGCTAAACCTAGTACGTTAGCATATTTCGCATATTATTGCAAGCAACTATGATACTGAACCATTAATAACTGTTTGAGATTGAATGTAGTTATCTTAGCCACTGAGCGACTGATGGGCAAAAAATCAATTAGTTGACATGACCCCACTTTTCTTTTTAAAATTTTAGAGGCAGGTTTTCCTGGTTACTACATATTTCAAACATCTATGCCCAAATTATCAATAATCTGCCACACTCATCCAAATTTTCTATGCTCATAAGTCTGGACATAACCACACATTGTTGAGAGATTGGCAAGAAGGGCATGTTATGCAATTACAAAAAAGTTCCTATCTTGAAAGTTTTCTTTTCATCTTTTTGCTCATGCTATTCATACATGTATAGCTTGTCAGAAATGTCTAGATTTAATAACCATGAAGTTAATGATTTGTTAAGCAATTATTCATAAATAAGGTTAGTCTTTGTCCATAAAGTAAGAGCCATAGGAAAGATTGAATAATTGGACCTAACAGAATGACATATCAAAAGATAAAAGCATGAGCAGCAAAAACTAGTCTAGTAACTAATCAATGGACGTTAACTGCTCAGTTGGCTAGTACAACTACTTTTCTTTTGGATGCCATAAACTGAAATGTTTAGCAGCTACAAGAGTAATCAAAAGGTGAGGCAATGTATGGTTTAGTCAAGCAACTAAAGCTTCTCAAAAAGTGCCAGATGGCCGGCCAGCATTCAAATGAGTGACAGAAATTACTTAATTTCTTGCTTACAAGATTTATCAGATCCTTGGATTCTTAAACACTGGTCCCCAATATTGTGGATACTAATCACCTTGAGATTCCATGATATTTCCGTAGGTAATTCATCACAACTTTTTCAGTGTGGCTCTCAAGTGAGGCTGTAGCGCATGTGAAGATGTGGCCATTGAAACAGTATACATCAGTTCGTCGTTGCTCACTTCGAAATTTCTCCAAATCTCGTTCACCTTCAAAACAAAGAACCATTGAAACAAACCTCTTACTATGACCAAAGAGTAAACATTGTTTCTGGCATAAGAAAAGTAGTCTAGATCAGATAACAGAAGCAACAAAGTGACTGAATGCTAATAATTCATTGGTGAATATTTCCAGGTAAGGCTACATATATCCATGTTATGTCTAGGATAATACCCAACATAACAAAAAAGACGTGCAAATTTTGATCCTATGGAGTCTAACCACAAAATCTTAGACTATCAAGTTCATCACGCATAACGTGGACATCTATGCAATGCTAATGTTTGCTTGCCTTTAAAGGAGAAAACATACTTATCTAGGATCACTTTTTCCATGGTGTCTGAGAACTACAAAACTACTGAATAACTTCAGACTTCAGTACCTTTGTGGCATTCCCAATCATAGCACTTTTCAAGCTCACAGTCTTGCTTTGTTCATCGAAGGTACCTTTCTGCATTCCACAAATCACTTCTATTGGCAAACACAAAACACATTCACCTCGACATAACCCAGATTCATCAGAAAAAAGGCTTACCATCTCTGTTGAAAAAACTTAATAGAAATGAAAATGGGCAAAAACATGTGCTTAGCTGGTACACATTTCACATAAAGGCTTTCACATCTACGGCAATTTTCTTGTGGCCATATCGTAACTAGAAAAGTTTCAGCCAAAAATTAAAAAAGGATTCTGACCAACTTACTTGAACCTCTGCAAGACATGTGCTTTGTGCAATGATAACTTCTATGGAACCATCTGGCTTGGGGCGCCAGTACCCAGATTCTGCATGCATGGGTTCTCCCGAGGATGCTTTCCATGTCTTCTGCGTGTAACCAATTACTGGCTAGAACCAAAGAGAGTTGACTGTCAAAAATTACTAAACAATCATTTTGCCGTTGGTGACCATTAATGGCTTCTATATATGAACACACATGAGTTTTATCTCATAGCACTTTCAGTCTTCTAATAGATCAAAGTCAACAAACAGGTGAAAAGCTGTCGCTTTTAAAATATAGCCATTGTCATGAACCAAATACAAATCTCAATGTTAAGTCTAGGATAGTACCTGTATCGAACCAAAAAGATTTGTAATTTTTGACTTTATAGAGTCTACCCTCAAGAATTATAATGTCAGCTTGTTACTTAAGTGAATGTTCCAGTAAGTATGACTTTTCTCAAAGGATCAGTGCAGATGGCTAATGTCTCAGAGCTCATACTAGCATTATACAAGCTGAGTAGGAAAAATACTTGCTATTTGTATGTGAGTAGACACTGCAGATTTTTCAGCAACTTGTTTAAAGAGCATAAGAAAACAAATTGACTTTTGGTTACTTCAATTCTGTTACCAGGTAATTAAAAAAACTCATAGGGTTTGATTAGAGAATCAAAACACCCAATTGAGACAGACTAGTTTTGCTGTTTCTCTAACCAGATACTTGTGACAGTTCGTCGTATAATCAGCTTCCAAGTAGAGTGTTGGTGATACAACTCTCTATAAAATATAAGGAAATCGTTGAAAGCCTAATTTTGATGACTCTCATCTCTTATGATTGAAACTGCATGAAGACTTTCTAACAGAAAAGTAGCACACAGAGTGAACAAGATATCCTTAATCAATCATGGAGTTCACAAGTTCACAAAAAACAGGTGAGTTTGTGGTCACTCCTGTGAGACTTTAATAAAATTGCAAAACCCTTCAGAGTAGAAAAATTATTTGTTATTGTGAGAAAGGTGACAAAGAGGACGAAGTCTGAAGCCTTACATGTGTTAACCAAACAAATCAATATAGGCGAAAACATATGCAAGCTACGGAGATGAGCAAATTTTAAATCAAAAGACATACAAACAAAAGACCTCTGAAAGGTTTGTATATAAAAGCGAAGCTTCCTCTGAGTTTCAAAAAACCATTTGACATCCTAAGACAAAAGCTTATATGAGATTTAAATCAATGTAAATTTCTGAGACTGCTCAACAATACTCTACAAATTGAGTGAGGGTTCTGCCACGACCATCTGACTGCGTAGCAGGCTGCCCATTTGGTTTCATGAACAGCAGCTACATCTGCGTCCAGCGGCATGATACTCTGCAAACTAGAACCTTGCTCATCACTCTTGCATTGAACGGATTAAAGAGGCAATGACCTTAGTACCTTTCCCCAATGCGAGAGCTGAATCTGCTCGCCATAATTGAAAGCCTGAATGGTGGGAAAACCTCCTTCGCCTTCCCCGCGCCATGTGCCAAGCAGGAACGCCAGCGGCTGCACCAAGGGATGCAGCGGAGGAGGAGAAATCCCTGATTCTGACGCCATCTCTCTCTCTCTCTCTCTCTCTCTCTCTCTCTCTCTCACCCAAGCAATGCAATTGTTTTTTTTTTATGAAGCATACATATGCAACAACTCTTGCATCTTTTAACAAGTGTAGGCCAACTAGTAACTTTTTGTGATACTCACAGAGTCGAGTTAGTATATACACGAAAATCAACTGGAGTCGAGTTTGGATATATGAAAATCAACTTTCTGTGAGTCAACTTTGGATATACTAAAATTAACTTTATGTGATACTCACTGATTGAGTTTGGATATACGAAAATTTTGAGTTATTATTAACGACAACTAAGGTATTGCCAGCATAAAATAATGCAAGGTCTTGATCGTGCATTCGATTACTCAGCAACTGATTTTGGGAGAGATATTGATGGGTATTAATTGGTTATTGGCAGATATCAAATATTAAACGGTTATAAAAACAATTGTAGGTTTCAAATACTTTTAACCCATACTTGTAATCGTCGGTCTTATTAGTCTATACCTATTAAAGATTGATCTTAACCACTCAAAAGACCCATAATATAATTCATAATGGTCATTTCTCTTAAGACTCAATGATAAAAGATAAAAGAACTCATACTCTATTTTTATTATATGGTTTGTCAAAAAAACAAAAAAAAATTTAAAACTTTGTAAAAAGAATAAATGGAAATGTACAATTAAATAAAAATATACTATTTGTCCAAATTTTGGATTTTCTTTTAGGAATTGCATGCAAAAGTAATATCAAGCTAAAACTACAAAAATTCAGTGCTAGCTTCATTATTTTAGGGCCTATTTAAGAAATGATTGAATTTCGAATTATTTTTAATATCCACATGACCCAATAAAACAACTTAAACTTGAAATCATTGTTAACTTAAGTAATTGGAACAGAAAAATGAACTCGGCTTCTGAAAGTTTGATGTTGCCATTGGACAAGATATTTTAACATAGCAAATAACTAAGATTTAATAGGTATAAGTTTACATCAATACCCACACATCTTTAGAGAGTTCAGGCACAATAATGATGTATTGCATCCATCTCTCATGAACATCATGGAAATTTGCATCTACATTCCTTTCCTTGCATGGATAGGGCATGACATCTAAATCTAAGGGGAGTGGGAGCATAAATTCATATAGGCGCACAAGGTGGTTCAAATACATGATCAAGGATGATGCAAATAGAGTTTCAGGGTTTAATCAACAACAAATGGGCCATTATCTTGGTGTTGATTCCAAGAATCTGCGTGCCATTTTCCTATAGTAAAAGTATGATTGTCTTAATTAGAAAGTTTGCATGACAAAAAAACAAACAAAATTAATATGAAAAAAGATTGTGAATTATTAATCAATTCTAGAACAACGGTGAATTGCTTCTTGATCACTTTCAGCTCGTCTTCGGTCTCCTTGAGGAATTGCTCGTCTTCTTGGAGCGTGGCACGTAGAGTCGCCACCTTTGTATCTTGTGTGGCTAGAGCGGCCTCGTGGATGAATTTTTGATTCTTGAAAAGTTGGATCAACTGAGGTGATAGGTTTTTGTAATACTCGTCTCACTTTCTTTCAAGCTTTTGGGCGGCCAATTTTTGTCAAGAAGAGGGCTTGTAGCATGGGGAGTGGGCTCGATCCTAGGAGCCATGTAGATGCTTGCCAAACGAAAGAGTTAAAATCTACTTCTACTTACAAGCCAAATACCATAAAAACATAACCAAGACAATATAGCATCACTCTACTTCCTTTCTCCTCTTCCCTCTCTCACACATCCATTGACACACACACACACACACTCTCTCTCTTTTTCCCTCTCTTTAATCTATCTCCTAACCAAGGCTCCATGCCCTCCTACTCTCTCTATAAGCTCTACTAATATTAGAAAACCTTGAAATATTAAGTACATATGCTAAAAAGGGGCTAAAATAGCAAGAACTTAGAAATAAATGCATTCAACACAAAGTCACACTAATATTAGCCAAACACCAAAGTTAGCACACGTGGATCCAAAATAACAGCACTTAGCTCTCTTGCAATAAGGATGGAACTTACATACAAAGGGCTTCCTTATATAGAAGCTTGTGGAGTTTCCTTTCCACACTTACTTATGGGACAAGGTATTTCAAGTCTCAAAATACTATGCAAGTTCCTTTTTAGGAAGCTTGACTTTGACTTTGAATTACTTTTTTAAGTCTAAGTTTAAACCTTGAGACTTGCCAAGATTGTTTACTTGCCCCTAATGACTATTGGCACCACAAGTTGGACTTATACTCGCAGATGGGATCGTCAAGATGGGCTTATACATGCAAGATGCCATACTTGGGCCATTAATTACACAAGATCGTTCTTTACATAGGCTACTTCCCTGTAAGGTGCTTCTTTTCTTAATTCTCTCGGGGTCCATTGAAATCCCCCTTGGGCCTTGTATTCCAGCCCCCACACTCCCTCGCTGCTAATTGGTTGCCAGTCCCATGCTCAGATATGTACGAGCTACTATTGACCTTTGTATCTGTTATGGAGATGTCGATTCATCCAATATCTATATACTTCATGAATATACAGATGAAAATTGGGCAAGCAATATCGACACCAGAAGATCGACTTCTGGACTTGTCTTCCTTATTCAATAATGGTCCAATATCATGGAACAGTCGAAAACAAACCTCCATTGCAATGTCATCGACAGAATCAGAATACATTGCAACCTCTCAAGCTACTAAAGAGGCAATTTGGTTGAGCAATTTATTGTCTGATATTGGTCTCAAACAATCAGCTCCAACAATTATTCAGTGTGACAATTAGAGTGCTATTGCATTATTGATCAATCCTAGCAAGCACATCGAGATTAAGTACCACTATATCAAGAGCAAAATACTCAACAAGGAGGTAAGTATGAAATTTTGCAAAACCCAGTATATGGCAGCTGATAATTTACAAAAAGGTTAAATCAGAAAACACACAAGAATTGTTGTGCTATCTTGAGTCTCCAAATCAAAGCATTCAATAATCCAGATTAAGGGGGACAGTGTTGGATTTCTATCCTCTCCATCCCTATCTTTTTGCTAATCTAGATCCATTCATTAGCTATTGTAAATACTTGTACAGTTGCATACTCTGCAAAAATACAAAAAAATCAATGACAATGTTTCTCCCGATTGTTTGGACACCTTCGACTATTCAGTCATCCTTGATTATTTGGCCATCTTCGATTGCTTATCCATACTCGATACTTCGACCATCTCGGACCATCTCATCTGACCAGATTCGATTATTCGGCCATCCTCGAACAATCAGCGGTAATCCGACTATTGGCAGATCAACAAGTACATCGAATCACGACCAAACAAAATCTCTAACAGAATCAAATATTGTCCAAAGATGACTGCCAACAGCATGTAGTGTCTTAATCCTAATTGTAAAGTATAGATTAAGCATTCTTTTAATTAGTTAGCCATATGCATATATCTAGCAACATATCAGTTGCTCGGTTAGACAAGAAGAGATCGTCTAACTCAATAATCTGTCTATTCGATCAATCGAACATCCAGAGTGCAATTGTTTTGTTCTTTCTCTCTGTTATTACAGAAGAGTACTGTTTTAAGAAGAACATGACTAAATAATCAATGTTTCAGTAATCTAGGTTGTGTATATTGTGATTGAGTACTCATTTTATTCATGTTCAGATTTTTTCTTGCTTGCAAATAAGCTTATTTGTAGATTAAGTTGTCTTGTATGACTAATAATCTGAGTCGATTGTGACGCTCTAATCTCCGCACCTGATACGCTTCCGCAAAGCTAAATCTAAAACCCATTAAATTTGTGTATGGCTATGGAATCGATTGTATCGATCTAGTGACTTTGAAGCTGTAATAAAGTAGGGCAGACTCCGAAATATCAAAGTCAGTATGATTACGATAGACGTAGTTGAATGCACCCAGGATATCTCGCTCGCTTCTCTCTTGTTAAAAATTCACAATTCTAGCTTGACTAGTTTTGGTCATATGACTTGTAAATAGTTAGATGGTCATGATGTGGCTTGTCACACGTGCCAAATAGCATAGTATTCCATTCATAAGGATGTTCTCAAGTAGACCTAAGTGTTAGAACCTTTGGAATGAGTCCAAATTATGCTTAGATACAAGGGAGAAAAAATAGGAGCTATTTTTGGTAATTTTTGCATTGTTGAGGGATCTCCAAGATTCCAACCCTAACTTGGTAGGGATGAAAGATCCACCAAAATTAGCATTAGGGATAGGTTTAGGGCTACTCATACCTGCCCAAAACCGTGATGGATCATGTATATATAGGTGATGATATCTCACCAAAATCAATCAAGCAATTTCATGATTTTTCTCTCATAATGGTGCAATTGCTCTCTATGTTCATAATTGTTTGAGTACTTGTGATTACTAATGATTATAGGATTGAATGTAGGTCTGGTGTACAGTACTCAGACTGTGGGAGGCCGTACTTTCACACGTGTGAAGCCTTCTTCAAGGATTTGGGCCATTTAGTGAGGTTCAAGCATAGATTTTTGATGGATTTTGATGGTTCAACTTGTGCTAATCTTATGAAATCATAATCTATTGTTTCCCTCATCATTTCAAGTGTTTTAGGATCCTTATTTGCTGTAATTTTTACATGGTATCAGAGCCTAAAGGCTGAAATGAGCTAAATCCTTGGTTTTCATACAATTTGATCACAATTTTTGATCTAAATCTTGTGTAGATTGGATCTTAGCATCTAGTATTGATTCTAGAACTCAAAGTGAGTCAAATACATTGGAGATTGGTGTTGTGTGACTTCATTTGCAGGTGTTTAGGTGTCTAAAACCAGAGGCAAAGTTGAATTCAATTCACATTACCAAGATAGCAAGTTTTGCTTGCTCCAAGCATTTATTTCTAAGCAAGTTTTGGAGGTGATTTCATAGAGGAGGCTTTCTAGCATTCAAGGAGAGGGAAGATCAGAGTTTTGGGGACTCTTCAAGGCTGTTCTAAGGTGTAGTAGACACCTCCTAAAGTGATTTAGGTTCAGTCCAACCATTGCTTGACTTATGCACCAAATTAGATCAAATTTTCATCAATTTTGATCATTTTTTGCTTGTGATTGGATAGTAGATTGTGTTGCATCCTCATTAAGTTTCATTTAGATCTTTTACAAGTGATTTTGGAAGTATATTAGGTTGCTGAAATTCACTCTTGATCAGATCATTTGGAAGCTTTAATGTTCTTTATAGAAAGAGGGGCAATTCTACTAGTATTGTCTACTTCAATCAAGCAAGTGCATTGTTTCTAGTATTCTATGATTTGATTTTGTTAGAGATCATTCTTAGATCTTTATAGGAAGTCTATTACTGATCTTTTCAGGTCCCTAACAAGTGGGATAAGGTAGACCTTCAATCAAATCAATAGAAGTAACCTTCATTTGTGTCAAGTCCTTGATTAGGAGACTAGATGGCATCTATAAATGCATATCTTTTGGATACTAATGAAAGGCTCAACAAAACTAACTATTCCATATGGAAAGTTAGAATGGAATCTATCATGATCATGCAAGATCTGATGGAAATTGTAAATGGTAAGGAGGGTGAACCTATTCATCCTCAAGAAAAGCCAAATACATCAAGAGGTGCAATGTTGCACTACATTGCATAAAAATGAATGTTGCAAATGAACTCTTAAGAGAGGTAGGAGATTGCACTTCAGCTCAAGATGCTTGGGAGACTTTTCAAAAGGTCTATGAATCCAAGAACCAAACTAGAATGTTAGCTTTGAAGAATCAAATCTATAGAAGCTATCAAAAGAAAGGAGAGAGTGCACATACTTTTGTCCTAAGAGTAAAGGAATTGAACAAAGAGCTAGCCTTTATAGGTGATCCTATCAAGGATGAAGAGCTTGTTCAACTCATATTGAATGGACTAAGCTTTGAATTTGACAATTTGGTTCAGGGATATGCAATTATGGGTAAGCTACCCATACTTGAAGAACTCCAAGGCACACTCATGGCCGAGGAATCAAGAAGGAGCCAAATGCAAGAGAGGATGGATAGGCTTTCCATCCAAGGTGGAGATGACCAAGCTCTCTTCACCAAAGGCAAAGGCAAGTCCAAAGGCAAAGTATCAACATTCAAGAAGTCTACAAAGCTTGAGGATCAAGAAGGACCCTCAAAGGCATCTCCATCAACCACCAAAGTCAAGAAGGACAAATCAAAGGTGAAGTGCTACTATTGTAGCAAGATGGGGCATTATGCCTTGGAATGCTTCAAGAGGAAGCAAGATCAAAGCCAAGCCAACATGAGCAAAGAGGAGGAGGAGGAGAGTTCACATGAGGACTCTCTCATGATGTCCATATTTTCTTCAACAAGCTTCAAAGGAGAAGATCCTTGGTGGATTGACTCGGGTGCTAGTTCACACATGACTAGTAAAAGGGAGTTTTTCTCTTCTCTCTTATCTTATGATGGACCTATAAAGTCTATCTATACAGCAAATGATGAAGCTTGTAAGATTGAAGGAGTTGGTAGCATTCCCCTTTGCTTAGGATCTTCCAAAAAGATCAACATAGAAGGTGTTTTGTACATTCCTACAATAACAAAGAATCTACTAAGTGTTGGCCAAATGGTAGACAATGGTTTCAATGTTGACTTTGCTTCAAATGAATGTTTCATCAAGAAGAAGGGTAAGATAGTGGCTAAGGGCACTAGACTTGGCAAACTTTATAAGCTGGATGCATTTGTGGATACTAATGTTGTCATGTTGGCCAAGAAGGGCAAGATATCTACCTTTACTTTATGGCACAAAAGACTTGGACATGTCAACTCGGGTTCCATGGAGGCTATGATCAAGGAGGAGTATGCTTTAGGCCTACCAAGGTCTATTGGGAAGGAAGACAAGGTTTGTGAAGCTTGTGCCTTATCCAAGGCACATAAGAAGGTGTTTCCTAACTCCATCACAAAATCATCTCATCCTCTTGAACTCATACACTCGGATGTGCACATTGCTAGCACCAAATCTAATGGAGGTTCATCCATGGTTTTAACCTTCATTGATGACTACTCAAGATATCGTTGGGTGTTCTTACTTTCCTTCAAGTCTCAAGTATTTGATACTTTTGTAAAGTTCAAGTTGTTTGTGGAAAAGCATCATAATCATAGCATCAAGATTCTTAGAAGTGACAATGGTGAAGAATTCATCTCCAATGAGTTCAAGGCCTTTTGTGAGGAGGAAGGGATCAAGAAAGAGACTTCTTGTCCTTACACTCCTCAACAAAATGGAGTTGCTGAAAGAAGGAATAGAACATTATGTGAATGTTCTAAGGCTTTAAGATTAGATGCTTGTTTGCCCAAATCCTTTTGGGGTGAGTCTCTTGTATGTGCAAACTACTTGATGAATAGGGTGTCTTGCAAAGCAATTGAAGGCAAAACTCCTTATGAGATGTTGTATGGAAAGAAACCCAATCTTAATCACTTGAAAGTTTTTGGGTGTATATGTTATGTGCATGTGCCATTGGAAACAAGAACCAAGGAGGATCCATCTTCCACAAGAGGGATCATGCTTGGATATGCAAGCTCAAGCAAGGGCTACAAAGTCTATCTCCCATCCTTGAACAAATTTGTAGTTTCAAGGGATGTCATCTTTGATGAAAATCATATGCATATGCTTGAAGAAGGCTCAAGTGCTCCAACAATCAAGAAGAAGATGGCCGAGGAGCAAGATCTTGGTTTTGAGGAGGAGCTCATGGAGGAGCAAGCACCAAACCCACCTATCACACCAAGGAGATCTTCAAGGGAAAAAGTGGAGCCATCAAGGCTCACATATCAAGGCAAAGGACAGCAAGTTGAGGGTATCTCATCCACTTCTTATGCTTTATCTAGTTTTGAAGAACCGTCTAATGTTGAAGATGCATTGAACTCCAAAGAATGGTATAAAGCTATGTTGGATGAGTATGATGTCTTGATTGAGAATGAAACTTGGTTGCTTGTTGAGAGACCTCAAAGGAATGTAATAGGATGCAAGTGGGTCTTCAAGCTTAAGTTGAATGCAAATGGGAGTGTTAACAAACATAAGGCAAGATTAGTTGCAAAAGGTTATGCTCAAGAGAGAGGGATAGACTATGAGGAAACTTTTGCACCCGTGGCCAAGATGGTCACAATAAGACTAATCATTGCACTTGCATCACATTTTGGATGGATTCTATGTCAAATGGATGTCTCTAATGCTTTCTTGAATGGTTTTTTGGAAGAGGATATCTATATGGAGCAGCTACAAGGGTTCATCAAGCATGGAATGGAGAACAAAGTATGCCATCTCCAAAGAAGCATCTATGGCTTGAAGCAAGCCTCAAGATCTTGGAATTCAAGACTACATTGCTATCTTATTTCACTTTCTTTTGTTCAAAGTGAATATGATCCCACTCTTTACATTAAGTTTGATGATGTTGATATTGTACTTTTACTCATTTATGTAGATGACATCATCATTAGTGGAAATAGTGTTGATGGTATTGAAAAAATCAAGATAGATCTATCCTTAGAGTTCAAGATGGTAGATCTAGGGTGTCTTCACTTCATCTTAGGCATAGAAGTACTTAGAGGGTCTGATTTTATCTTTATAAGTCAAGTAAACTATGCTCAAAGTCTTTTGAAGAAGTTTAAGATGGAAGTATGCAAAAGTGTTGACACACCAATGGAGCAAGATGTAAAAGTGCCAAATGAAGATGATGAAAGATCCTTCATGGACATCGCTTTGTTTAGGCAACTTATAGGTTCCTTAATGTGGATCACTATAACTAGACCAGATCTTAGCTTTAGTGTATGTAGGTTGAGCCAATCCATGCAAAAGCCATTGAATATCCATTGGAAAAAGGCTAAGAGGATTCTAAGATACATCTCGGGTACATTGGATTTTGGGATTCTATATAGAGGAGATGTGATTGACCTTCATGCATTTAGTGATTCAGATTTTGCAGGGGACAAGAGGGATAGGAAATCAACAAGTGCCTATTCAACTTTCATAGGAGAAGGTGTGGTTTCATGGCTTTCAAAAAAGCAAGAAACTATATCTCTATCTTCAACTGAGGCCGAGTACAAAGCTTTGACAACCACTACAAAGGAGGTACTTTGGATCAAGAGATTATTGGTGGAACTAAAGATCATGGATTCAGAGGAGGCACCAATCATCTACAATGACAATATATCAGCCCAACACCTTGCATCTAACCCAATCTTCCATGCAAGATCTAAGCACATTGAGATATGCCATCACTTTGTGAGAGAAATGGTGCAAGCCAAGGAGATTGCTTTGGAGCATGTTCCAAGCAATGAATGTGTAGCTGATCTACTTACTAAACCACTTCAAAAGACACCTTTTATGAAGTTCAGATCATCACTTGGAGTGATTAGTAAAGCAATGATTGAACCAAGCTAGATAGTGAGGAGGAGTGTTAAAAATTCACAATTCTAGCTTGACTAGTTTTGGTCATATGACTTGTAAATAGTTAGATGGTCATGATGTGGCTTGTCACACGTGCCAAATAGCATAGGATTCCATTCATAAG
Organism: Diphasiastrum complanatum; assembly: GCA_029204225.1. NCBI lineage: Eukaryota > Viridiplantae > Streptophyta > Lycopodiopsida > Lycopodiales > Lycopodiaceae > Diphasiastrum > Diphasiastrum complanatum. Next base: position 23,068 of record MU835243.1, on the reverse strand, counting down.
TATGTTCTCAAGTAGACCTAAGTGTTAGAACCTTTGGAATGAGTCCAAATTATGCTTAGATACAAGGGAGAAAAAATAGGAGCTATTTTTGGTAATTTTTGCATTGTTGAGGGATCTCCAAGATTCCAACCCTAACTTGGTAGGGATGAAAGATCCACCGAAATTAGCATTAGGGATAGGTTTAGGGCTACTCATACCTGCCCAAAACCGTGATGGATCATGTATATATAGGTGATGATATCTCACCAAAATCAATCAAGCAATTTCATGATTTTTCTCTCATAATGGTGCAATTGCTCTCTATGTTCATAATTGTTTGAGTACTTGTGATTACTAATGATTATAGGATTGAATGTAGGTCTGGTGTACAGTACTCAGACTGTGGGAGGCCGTACTTTCACACGTGTGAAGCCTTCTTCAAGGATTTGGGCCATTTAGTGAGGTTCAAGCATAGATTTTTGATGGATTTTGATGGTTCAACTTGTGCTAATCTTATGAAATCATAATCTATTGTTTCCCTCATCATTTCAAGTGTTTTAGGATCCTTATTTGCTGTAATTTTTACATCTCTATCGCGACGTCCACATGTGCACACACAACACCAGGCGAGCAATAATCCCAACATATGTTGGTACTATTGGTCATAGAGGTGGAAGCATCATCGTGAAGCTTATCCTTACGTTTGGTCCTTATTTGTTTCAGCATCTTCTCTCATCGTCAGAGTTATCAGAGTTAGAGCGAGTGCTTTCAATATCATCGACTCTTTAAATGACGATCCTGTCAGCTATGAAGTTCTGGAGAGACAATATTATGACCTACCTCCAGTGACAGAGGGAGCAGAGGATGAACATGAAAACGAAGATTTTTGAGTTGTTTTCCATTCGAGTGATGAATTTTAGAAGAAAAAAGATTCGAGAGGCAGCCTACTGCTACAATACTTGTAAACCAGGATGGTTCCGGACTGAGCAGAGAAGACAAAGGCAAAGGCATTGCTATCCCAGGAGGATCTCCCAGAAGGTTGATTAGACCACGAAGAGCGTTAGCAAGATATGTGCCAGACAGCTTAGCTTCCACATCAGAAGAGTTCTGCGGATTCAGTGGCGAACCACAGACTTTCAAGGAAGAGACTGAAAGTCTAGAAAAGGACAGATAGATCCAAGCCATGAACGAAGAAATGGAGTCATGAGGAAAAATCAGGTATGGACGTTGGAGCCATTACCACATAAGCGCAAGACTATCAAATACAAACGGGTTTTCAAGCTCAAATACGGACCAGATGGAAACATCACAAAATACAAGGCAAGACTGGTAGTGAAGGAATTTTCTCAGAGATATGGTATTGACTACTTTGAAACCTTCTCTCCTGTCGTCAAACATTTGTCCCTACGTCTGTTGTTTGCATATGTAGCAGCTTATGACCTCAGGATCCACATTGTGGACGAGAAGACAGCCTTCTTGCATGGCGAGCATATGGATCAACCCCCAGGATATGTCTCGAATTCACTTCCTGATTATGCATGCAGAATGCATAGAAGTACATATGGTATGAAACAATCGGCCCGACAATGGCACAAGAAGAAAGATCAAGCCCTAAAATCATTAGGATTCAAGCCACTGACGGCTGATTCCAATGTGTATGTCAGAGTTACAGATGGGCAGATCATCATTGTGGCTGTGTATGTGGACGACACTTTGATACTCTGCAGGAGTGAACAGATGATTGCTGAAGTGAAGACAGACATCTCGAAACATTTCGAAATTGGGATTTGGGAGAAGCCAGGTGTTACCTGGGCTTACAAATTGAAATGGACTATGAGGGAGGTAAGCTATACCTTCACTAGTCCAGATACACCCAGAAGATCCTAGAGGATTTTGGGATGCTGAACTGCCAAAGAGCGAATACTCCAATGCTCGCAGGGATGGTGCTGACAAGTGATGACTGTCCGAAGAATGAGAAAGAGAGAGAACAAATGCAGCTTACGCCTTATAAGAAGCTGATAGGATCACTGATATACATTGCAGACAACACACATCCTGATTCAGGAAGAGCCAATTCTGCACTAATCTAGGCTCGACACATTGGAAGATTGCAAAACAGATTTTGCAAGTCCGCCTGCGTGTGAGACGAGTTCCGTGATCAGGATCCATAGAGATCCACAAGTCTGCTAGTAAGCGAGACATCCACTCGTGAGAGAACTGTATTTCTCTCACGCAAACACACTACGTGGATCTGCATGCAGTGCTTGAAGAATCAGAGAAAATCAATAGATGATCTTGTAGCCATTGTGCACATGTCAATTTATGGTATATGATCTTGAATGCAAATTTATCTACTGCTGTTCGTGTGTCTGATTCTCCCATTCACTTAATTTCGCACATTGGTTGAACTTGTTGAATGCTACATTAAATTATAAACGTAGATCAGTAGTGCCTGACTACTTTCTGGAGGACTGTAGGAGTGATTCAGCTGGCAGTGTCCAGCAACCACATCTAAACTCTATTCGAACTGCATTGCCACGTGGTTGTTTCGCCTTCGCGACTGTTTCGCGACCGCGATTCATTCCTCTGTGTGTCATCACTCCTCAAGAGGTTGATCTTCTCAAGGGAGGTGAACAATGAAAGAGAAACTACCTATGGATATTAGTGATCTCTCCAAGAAGTGGATTTAACACCTATTTTGGTTGTGTGTTGATTTTATAGATTAGTTTTAGAAACTAGAAGAATGAATGCTTGTGTAATGATCATTCGTGATTGTGATAACATGATTAACAAAAACATAACAAGCATTCATCATCCACAAGAATCACACACACACACACACAAAAGAAGAGAGTTCAACAACCAAATGATAGGAAGGTGGAGATAATCTCTCTCTCTCTCTCTCTCTCTCTCTCTCTCTCTCTCTCTCTCTCTCTCTCTCTCTCTCTCTCTCTCTCTCAACTCTATTCTCTTGAAATGAAAAGGTGGCTTAAAAATAGTGTCACATGCCCTTATATAGACATTCCTAGGGTTAGGGTTTTTGGTTCACCTAAAACCATATGCCATGACAACTTGACCTTACAGAGTTTTTAAACCAAATTACATTTTGACTACTTGGGTCCCTTTTCACTTTGGGCCCAATTTGAGATCTAATCTACCTCTAATTCTCGCATCATAGGCTTGTAAGTACAATGCACCTTCTGTGGGTGTATGACATTACGATTCTGGTAGATTTAATATTTTCGCTAACTCGGCCATGCTTTTATTTTTGTCACTGTAAAGCATGGTTGTGCGGTGCTAGGCTTTGTTTTCGCAAGTTGACCAATCCACTACTTGTCGACTTCTTTGGTATTGGCACTCCCAGTACATTTACATTTTGGAGCTTCCTTGTTGGTGATCTGTTGATGCTCTCCGCTATAGTCTGGTGGGTCGATTCTGCTTTTTGATATCCTTTGTATGATTATTGTAGCTGGAATCTGTTAGAAGAATCTTCATGGGAATCTTCCAACATGCATGATAGAAGATTCTCATGAAGATTGTTCTAACAACAACAAAAAATCAAAGCTCTTATTTTAGAAGCTAATTTAATTTTTCCAAAATGTGACTCCATGTCTGTACCCAAAATGTGACTCCATATCTTTGCTTAAAATACAACTCCATGCCTATAATGTGACTTGAACCATGTCCAAGCTATCAATTACCAAAAACTTCTTTTTGCTAAATTTGTGCTCTATTGTGGTAAATAGTTTGTTCTTTAATTAAGATAATCATACTTTTCAAGTAGGAAAATAGCACACGAGGATATTCTTGTAATCAGAGAAGGCCAAATTTCTTTATTCAAAAATCGACCCGTCTCTCGCACAATAGGAGACCAATCGAATCCAACTATTTACTCAATACATTAAGTAAAAAATTGGTGAAACTCCATCAGATTAACAAGCAACATGACCACCAAATGAAATATCTATCGATTCTAACAATTTGGGCTATCAACTGAGAGAGAGAGAGAGAGAGAGAGAGAGAGAGAGAGGAGAGAGAGAGAGAGAGAGAGAGAGAGAGAGAGAGAGAGAGAGAGAGAGAGAGAGAGAGAGAGAGAGAGAGAGAGAGAGAGAGAGAGAGAGAGAGAGAGAGAGAGAGAGAGAGAGAGAGAGAGAGAGAGAGAGAGAGAGAGAGAAGGGGGGTGGGGGGTGGTTTGGGCTTGTTTTTTTAATTAGAACAAGTGGGTGGAGGTGGTTTAATTTTCTTAGTTTTTGGTTAAAGCATTCATATATCTGCAAGCTCAATGGAACTTAAAAATTAAGTGGTTTGTACCTACATGATTGCATTTTTGGGTTGTTTTTATACATGAAAAATTTAAGCATGTAAACTCCTAAAAGTCCACAAAAAAAATGCAAACTTTCTAATGAAGAGAATTATACTTTTCCTATAGGAAAATGGCAGTAAAAAAAGGCCAAATTTGTTCTCCCGAAAATTGACTCTCTCTCCCGCAATATGGAGACCGATCTATTCCAACCATTTACTTAATGTTGCTGAAGATGATCCAAAGGAGGCCGATGTCCCCAAATTTTTTCATGACTAGCATGTTGAAATCAAAATGCAAGAAGCATTGCTTTGATAACATGTCAAAAATTCTAAGAGGTTGAAGCTATGATAGGATCGTGATAGTCCTTTGATCAATTCATACAAGAGCTAGTAGGAAAAAATGAATGAGTGAGTAAAATGATGCATAAACAAAAACACATTCATAAACAGAAAGTGCTCATACACTGACATTTTTAGCATATGATTGTTCCAATGCATGTACTGAATAATCTTGTTGAGATTGATACTTGAGCCTATCTTTTAAAAATAGGACAGTAGGATAGACAATTTCTTTATCTAAGTCTATCTTCACTAATTCGAATGTAGAATGGCCCTTAAAAGGGCATACAATATTTTTGAACATTATCAAGTTGTTCAAATACAAGATATTGTTTACAAAATAATTTTCTTCTCCTATTGGTTGTAGAATCTGAAGGAACTTTTCACGAGGAAGAAACTCAAAATCATTCATGGAATCATTTTTCACTAAGCATGCCAATCACAAGCAGCCCGTGGGAACCTGATGGTGGACAAACCAACCCAACCAAACCTAGATCGAACGGATCTAGCCCCCAAGCTATTGATCAATCTCTCAGAGAGGATGAGGCATCACACCAGCAACATCCTGCCACCGGTCATGCTATCAAGCATACACTAGTGAGAGCCCAATAGGTATACTTATACCCTCCAAGGCCCATGCACCACTAGTAGTGCACTGTGACACCCCACTGGACACCTCTGTAGCCAATCTGGGCCACGTCATCCGGTTTCCCAATGACTCACTGATAGACCCATACAAATCCACCACCAAGTGTTTTAGGCCTACAACCATTAATTATGACCATGTACTTATAAGGGCCCCAATTCCCTTATAGTCACAATTAACTTACGGGTTGTTGGTCTACCGGTCCCTAGCGTGGACACGCTACCCGAGACCAGTCATGGGCATGACATCCATGGTCCAAAACATACATCTTTTCATTCTAGTTAGTTGTTATGTAAAACTTTAACCCAGCCAATAGTATTGATGCAATGGTTTAAATAGCAATTAGCACTACAACACCTCTATGTGATCTCCACTTATCATTGATAGACACACTTCACTTAGTGCTTTATGAGCCCTTTTTTCCATTTTCAATTGCATAGTTGGTCTTCTAATCAACTTAATGTACTTGAAATACTATACTCTATTCTTTTTTTATGCTCCATATTATGTCTCTATATTGCACCACTTGCGAACTATGATTTAACATATGAGTAGAGTTGCATGACATCATAATATTCTCTCAAAAGGTTATTGCATAGAACTCCCTACTTTTTGGCTATCGCATTTGTTAAAAAAAATAGTAACTACTATATAACATAGAAGTCTCTTTTGCTTTAAGAAACTAGTTCAAGTCAATTTATGTTCTTACATCTAAATCTATCTCAATCAAGCACCTATTTGAGCCCTACAAGTTGCAATAAGTTGAAATCTTTTTAGTAGCTTCATTGTAAAGATCAGATTGGGCTTCGTCACAAAAAGTTTATTGATTTAATCAAAACTAAAAAAATTGATCCTTAGGGCACTAAATATAAAATTTCCTAAAATTACAAAAAAAATTCACGTTAAAAAGAGCTATATTTAAACAAGGTAAAGTTTTGAAATAGGATATTTGGCATTACTAAGCAAAAAGAGCCAATTAAAAATTTTGGTGTGAGTTTTATTTGGCCAAGGAAAAAGTATGAACCAGGACGCCGAACATTTTCCATCAAAGAATTAGACTATGTTGCTTATTGTCAAAAATCAATTTGATTAAAAGAGCATAGTTAGAAGGCCACCATATCCAATATGGTTGACATTTTTTTCACATACAAGTATAAATCATAATTTTTGTCCAGAAGGTCTTTATTTTTGTATGCTTCTTGTGCAACTTACTAGAGCTAAACATGTAATCCTTGGGTGCAGACAAAGGAGGTCTTCATCAACATGTCACTTATGGTAGAGAAAGTTCATTTACATTGTTTGATTCTTGAGTCTTTGTTGAATCTAACATGCAAAGCATTAAATCAAACAAAATACTATGGATTTATGACTAGACAAGCAGCTGGACCTACACATGGTGATTCCCATAGTTTCAAACATCTCTAATTCTAGAAATGAGAAATTCTAATCAACATTCGAAAAAAACCACATGCAGATCATTTACATAGTATGGAAACTTTCCAAGTGATCAGAAAACTAAGAATAGATTCAACTCTAATTCCAAGCAACCTCTCAACAAAATTGGAAAAAAAGAAGTGCACTCTACCACCAATTTTGCTAAGCATGCTTCAACCAAGAATTAGTGCATCCATATCCAAACTCCCCTTGAGAATCAACACTCCTCTCCAGGAGGATGCAAATCCAAGTGCTCACTTTCCAATCCGAGCCATGGCAAGTGAATACTTGAGGAGAGGAGAGCAACGACAATCTAGAGCCAAAAGCTTAGAGTGGAAGAGGGAGTGTCCCTACCTATACACATCGGGATAGGAAGCATGTGCATGCACCCATGCAACCTCCCATGCAATCCATCTAAACATAGATCACATATCCTATGCTATCCTCATGCATACAACTATCACACGCCATGCACTGCTCCACGTGCCTCAATAGGAGTGTTTGGGTCCTCTCAAGGTTATTAGTTACTTATTGGCCTTGAAATGGAATTAAGTCGAGGCATAACCAACAATCCTGATACCGGAGGGCCGGTCTACCATATTAGGACTATTCCAAATCCTTAGCTACACATGGACGCACTTGGACTATTGCAAAGGAAAAGCTGAAATGATAATCATCTAGAATGATCATCTTTATTGAATTAATAAGAAATTACATTCATTATGGATTGATTGGTCTTGAGGCCATCAAGACATGCTAGGACTAGGGCTTATGTTGGTAAGGGGAGTTGAGACTTTGTTCACAGATTCTATCATTGAGGATCTGTGAAATGTGGCTAAATGGTTTCTTTCTTTGGTTTCAGGGTGTTTTTGCCCGTTACCAGGCTGTTGGGCATTTAATTAATATCTTCTTAATAGATTGCCCATATCAGGCATAAAGGTCTGATTCTCGTTGTAGTATATGTTTTAATTATAGTCTTTCAATGGATTCTCAAGTCTCGTTCACTCGTGAAGCACTCACAAATCAAGAAACATGCAAGTAAAAAAAGTTCATCTAAAGATCAACATGCAAGTCAGATGAACTCCAAACAGATCTAACTTCTACCTATTGTAAAGCGACTGGGAAACCATTCAAGAATCTCAAATTAATCTAAAGCATCAACATTATTGAAAAGCAAGAAACAAGAAACTAATTAACAAGCCATACAAATGCAAGGATCAAGAAATACCCATTTCTTGATTCCTGAACTTCTCAAGAACATCAAGAATTAAAGAGTAGAAGAATATGCAAGATCTATGCCACTACTTTAGCCTATCTAGTTTACTTGAAAGTTTGATTCTAACCTAGAGCGAGAAAGCAAGAAATTAATCCACTCTACTTCCACAAAACATAATGAAGAAAACGAGAAATCATTCTAATTCCACAACCACACAAAGAGATGGATGTGCAAGCTCATATTAGAATCACTCAAGAAAGCCATTATGAATAAGGAGCTTCAAGAATTCCACAACTTGTGGAAGATCTTCTCTATTCAATTCAAGAGAATGACATTACAAGTAAAAGCTTCCTCACAAGAGGGGGGGGGGGGGGGGGGGGGGGGGGCTCTTAAATAAGCCAATGAGTTGCCTAGGTGGAGCCTAAGTGGCAATTCCACAATTTAGCAAATTACAAGTGGAATTAGTTTCTCCACTAGAGGTCACCATCAAAAGGTGGCTCACTCTACTTTATTTAAGAGGGGTCTACAACATTTATTACAAATGTCTACTCATACTAGCTCCTACATGGTCATTCCATCACTTGGGATTCACCATGAGGCTCACATGATTTCTAACTATTGTCTTAGCTAGTATTTCTCGGCTCTCATTCTCGTCCTCTTCTTCTTCACTCAAAGACCTCCTCGATCTAAGGTGAGACGTGCTCTTAGAATAGCTTTGGCCCAGCATCTTGGGGATTCCTCAAAATCAGCCAACATCATCCTCCCCTAATCTGTTGCAGGACCCACTGCAACACATGTCGAATGATATCGCTTTTGCTTTCACCTTGGCACTTGGAAAGGCATAGGTCTTCTTTCGCTTGCGTAAAACCAAGTGTTTATTTCCTGCAAAATTTACTCGCTAAAACCGAGATCTCTCAATGGCTCTTTACATTCTAGCATGCTTGAGAACTTCCTGCGTGTCCTGCTCGTCTTGTCACCTCACGGACTATTTTCTCGTACTCATTTTCCTTCCCAGGGCTTCAAATACTTGGAAACATAATTTATTTCTAAAAGGTAGTGGCCCCAGGTAGTCTCGCACCTTCTAAATGAATCCGAACTCCTGCCAGTCTTCTACCATCATGACATAATGAGAAGACATGAATGCAGCTCTATAATAGAGCCGGGCCATCATTTGGTGGTCTTCTTTTGAATGGAGGGCTATGTTGGGATTGATCTTTATAGGATCTAGGCCTCGATTCCAAAAGCATTCTTGAATCATGAGCAATGCTATGGATTGCGGCAATACTCAGCACTTTCTCGTACACATAAGTCAACACTAGACTTATATTTCTGGCCAAAGTTCAGCAGCTGCAACCTCAAAACATCTATCGATGAGCTCTTAGAAACCCTTGGGATAACCGACCAGTTGACATCTTTCCTTCGCGGTCGTTCCGTTGGCCATGGATTTCTTCTTTTAATTGGCATAAAAGGGGTCAACCCTTTTCCATGATGGTGCCCTTAAATACTCTTGCAGCCTCCTGCTATCCTTTAGGACCTTGTTTTGCCATTCTGGTTGTGGCTGCAGGGCGGGGCGGCAATAACTTTGGCCTTTGTGGAACATTGACTCTAGTCCAGATCGTCTTTTCTGCCCCTCATGCTTCAGTCAAATTTCTCTGACTCACGCGCATTGGCCATCTGGGGTCTTGGCTTGATCAGTGGGGTTGCCTTTGGCTTTTGTTGCGGGTTTGCCAGATATCCATCTAATGCGTTGGCACCTTTATTTCCTTTTCTAGCCCTTGCACTTGTTGAGGGCTTAGCTTCGCCCACGTCGAAACCGGCAGGTCGTGGTGAAAATCTTCTATGGTCCGGTAGATAAATCTGAGGGTCGTCAAATTCTCCAGTGTCAATGTTAGTTTCAAGAAGGTCAGGTGGAGTGTGATTTGGTAAAGATGGCATGAACGTGATGGGTTTACCAGGAATGGGATTCTCAACAAGGTTGTATGCAACACCGGGGGAGCTAAGTTGTTTTATGTGTTGGAATTTAATCTACTCCTACTCAACCCAACAGCCCTCCTTCGTTCTCTAATTTTTACTCTCTCAAATGTAACAAATGAACTGTTTTTTTAACAGTTTATATTTTTGAACTAATTTTCGCTACAGTATGGTTTTTTACTCCCTAGCTGAAAAAATGTGAAAAACTCGACACTGTGTTTTTACACGGGGTTTTTGATAGGCGACAATTAGGGCAAAAAATGCGACACTGTATTTTTACATACAATTTCTGACAGGCGACACTACAGTTTTATATGGGTTTCTACACAGGCGAAAAACCCGACACTGCAGTTTTACACGGGTTTTACACAGGCAAAAATTGCAACACTTGCCCTACAAAAAGCCGAAGGTGTCCTATAGGTAAAGACAATGTCCTACAAATCCCGAAGGTGTCTTCCAAACGTCGAAGGTGTCTTACAAATCCTGAAGGCTGCCCTCAAGTAAAGGCAAAGGCCAAAAGGCCAAAGGGTGTTGCATTTCCAGTCTGCTAAAAATACACAGATTTTCGCTATCAGACTAGAAAGTCTTCAACGAACTGATCAGTTTTACAGCTGTTATTAAATCTTGTAATTGTAAAGTTAAGCTATTACAAGATTCTTCAACTGATATGTATATATACATGTAATTGAGCGAGGGCAGACATATGAGAGGATTATGATACGTAAGGTCAGATAGCGGAGAATGTCTTTTATCAGTAGCTGACTCCTCAAAGTTGGTGATCATAGAGAGAGAGAATTATTTTAGAACTTTAGCAATTGTTCTTGGATCTGTAAGTAGGATCATGCACTTATCAGCGCAATTGTATTGTGGTCTGATTGTTGTTTTTACAACCTTTCATTATACAAATTCACTATTGTTCTACTTCATTGCATTCTTGTTGAATGATAACTCTCACTCCCTTTTACACAAACACCATTATCAGAGAATTGCATGGCTGTCTCAGACGCCTAATTGTTTTTGCAATCTTTCTTTCACGGCAGTCTATGACTCCTACACTGATAATCTGATTTCACACACCATTAGAGGAAGTTTGAGTTCAAAAAGGGCCGCATATGAATTCGTGCCAAGATCTCTTTTGCATTTTGTCACTATTTTCAACCAATATCTTTAAATCACTATAGCTTTTTAGTAGTAGCTTAGAAGTATAACATGTAATATATCATTGGAAAGCGCTCGTTTTTTGAGCGATTTCCAACGCACCAATTTTTGTTGCATTTTGATGTGGCAATCAAAAGTTATGCCATTTTTAGTGTAGACTCAAAATGTGACTCAAAGAAGTAACGTTACGTTAAAGCCACTATGTCAAGAAACTATTGGGCCACATGTACAAAAGAAGTGAATAAAAAATGAAAAAAGAATCTTCACAAAAGGCCCTTTTTGTATTCGAACTTCCTTTAATGAAAGAACTGACCGTAACTCCATTCTACAAGTAATCCACGATCCTGGTTATAACAAATTGTTTTGCTTCCAATAGAAGTGGTATTAGTGCTGATATCTATTTTCGCCCATAGAGTGATATCAGTGCATGCTTCCACAGGAGTGTATCAGAGCCAAGGTTCATTGGATTACTAGAGTCTAGGACTTATTCTAACTCTATAGAACTGTTCTTTCTGTTTGTGTTTTATCTCTGCTACACGATCGCTATGGAAGGTTCAACTTCAGAGATTCGCTTGATTAACAAATTCAACGGAGATGACTTCCACATGTGGAAGTTCAAGATGAGAATGATCCTGATCGAAAAAGAGATGTGGGGGTATGTAAATGGTTCAATACCCAAGCCGGTAGAACCTGAGTTGCTTCCAGCATGGGAAGCAAAGGATGGCAAAGCACTTTTCATTGTATCCCTGAATCTGAAAGACACTCAGATTGCTCATGTGTCAAACAACACCACCTCCAAAGAAGCGTGGGATATCCTTACAAGCATCTACGAGACCTCAGATGTGTCCACTCGTCTCTTCTTGAGGAAGAAGATGCTGACACTCAGAATGAGCGAAGGCACCTCAGTAAGCGACCATCTAAACGAGTTCAAACAATTGCTAAACCAACTGGCTGCAATAGGATCACCTATATCTAGAAGAAGACTCTACCATGTCTCTTATTGCCAGTCTTCGATCCTCCTGTGACAATTTAGTATTGCTTCTTAGCAACACTCCTGCGCTGTCTCTACAAAAATTGATAGCAAGTCTGTTGCAGGAAGAAGTAAGGAGGAAAAGCTTGTCCACGTCAACGAGTACCAAATCCATGGCACTCTACTCAACCAAGCAGCAGTCCAAGAAGAAGAAAGGCTTCAAGGACAAGAAGACAAAGGCAGAACAACCAACAGCTTCGCAACCACAACAACAAGACCAAGCTATTTTGCAAGTACTGCAAAAAAACCAACCATGATATCAAGTATTGTCGTGTCCTCAAGCATAATGAAGCCAGGAAGAAGATGAAGCAGTAGCAACAAGGCAACTCTGACACAATCAGAGATTCGCAAGAAGATGAGAGAGCGCTGATGGTACAAGATCAACCTAACAGAGATGCCCGTCAATGGTATCTCGATTTAGGTGCCTCTCAGCACATGACGCCATGCAAGGACCTCTTCTCGAAGTACGTCTTCTTTGGTGACTCCAGTTCACATCAAGTCAAAGGCCAAGGCTCTATTTGACTACAATTCTCTGATGCCATCACTAGACAGCCTAATGGTGTACTTCATGTACCCAAATTAACAAAGAACTTATTGTCTATTAGCAAGATCACTGATCAAGGCTATAGAGCTTTGTTTACTGCTAGGCGATGTACTATTTTAGATGAGAATTAAAAGAAAATCCTCTCTGCTTGTAGAGAAGGAAATTTGTACATACTAAGTCACGATGTTGCACTTTCTGTGAGTTGTTCAGATGCTAATTTATGGCATCAGAGATTAGGACATCTAAACATGCATTCAATCTTGTATATGCATCATAACAAAATGGTCAAGGATATGAATATAAATGCTGTTACAATAGCTAATCAATTTGTCTATGAAAGTTGCTTACTAGGCAAACAACCTAAAACCAGATTTCCAAGAGGACAGGCCAGAATAGCAAAGTCCATTCTGTCACTGATACATAGTGACTTATGTGGTTCTATGAGCGTACCTTCCTTGGGTAAGGCTCTATACTTTATTACATTCATTGATGACTACTCCCATTTTACCAGTGTAATGTTCATTAAGAACAAGCTAGAAGCATTCAATTGCTTCAAAGAATCAAGCAATATGCTGAGAATCAGACTGGTCAAAAAATCAAGGCCCTATGATTCGGATGGAGGTGGGGAGTACATCTCTACAAAGTTTCAAGAACATTGTGAGCAACTTGGCATCAAGAAGGAGATCACATGTGCCTACTCACCTCAACATAATGGAGTGGCTGGGAGAAAGAATCGAACTCTATATGAGTATGCAAAAGCTACGAGGTTGGATGCACATCTTCCAAATTCACTTGTGCAAATTACTTGTGTAATAAATTGCCAAATCTTGCTATTGGAGAGAAAACACCATTGGAAGTTAGCCAAGAGAGTGTCTAGGTACCTTTCTAGCACTGAGATTATGGAATTTTGTATCAAGGAGATAACCTTTGCTTGATTAGCTTTTGAGATTCAGATTTTGTAGGTGACAAGCTTGAACGGAAGTCCATAAGTGCATTTGCAATGTTAGTAATGAACTTCTTAAAGAAGTTGCAATTGTACCTCAGCCAAGGAGGCTTGGGACTCCTTGAGAGGGATTTATGAATCCAAGAACACCTCTAGAGTGCTTATGCTTAGAAATAAGGTTCTACAAAGCATTAGAGGTAGTGAAGAGAGTGCCCAAGAATATGTCTTGAGGAGAAATATCTCAATAAAGAACTTTCCATCATAAGTGAGAAAATCCAAGATGATGAGCTTGTGCAAATCATCCTAAATGGTCTTGGAGGTGAGTTCTCAAATCTAGTACAAAGCTTTGCAATTCAAGATACCTTACCTTCTATTGACAATTTCCATAGTGTGCTTGTGGTCAAGGAGAGTAGGATTCTTCATGTGAGACAAAGGATTGGTTCCTTGAAGCTACATGATGGTGATGAGAAGGCCAAGCAAAGGCAAGGCAAAATCCAATAAGAAGATCCAACACAAGGAAACCAAGAGTGTTGATCAGGCATCAAGCTCTAAAGGTGGAAAGAAGAACAACCAAACAAAAGTGTTTCTTTTGTGGAAAGAAGGGGCACTTTGCATTCGAGTGCTAAAAAAGAAGAATGCACAAGGAGAGAGCAAGCAAGACAACCTTACCCTTGAGGAAGATGAGGATGAAGTTGATTCATCCTTGATGGCATCTACATCAACACGCAAGAGCTATTCCAATGACACATGGTGGATTGATAGTGGGGCTCCCACATGACATTCCAAAAGGATTTCTTCTCAACTCTTGTACCTTTTGTAGGTTGTAAAAAGTCTATTCTAACAACAAATGATCAAGAATGTAGAATAGATGGAGTGAAAACTGTGAAATTTTAGAGAAATGGACTCAATCTGATCTACAAAAGATCAGTAAGAGTGATTGGTAACTTGGAATCTTGATATATATCAAAACTAGCATCCAAATCTAGCTTCTACTTGACAATTTCTATATATCCAAGCAAGAACAACAAAAAATAATGATCCAAAGGCTACACACGTGTGAAGTACAACAAGTGTACGACTTGATAATAGCAAAAAAGTTTACTTGAGAAATCCTAGGCATTAACTTCTATTAGTTTTGTTGTAAGTGCTTATGAACCTTCTTTGTATTTAAGATTTAATGATGGTAAAGTCATCATTCTTATTTTGTATGTAGATGACATTATCCTTAGTGGTAATGGTCATGATGGTATAAAAGAAGTGAGAATAACATTGTCTAGAGAGTTCAAGATTGTGGATCTTGGTGTTCTTCATTTCATTCTAGGCATAGAAGTATCTAGAGACAAGGTTTGAGTTTTATTTGTCAATATAAATATGCATCTTCTATCTTAGAGAAATTTTAAATGAAATATTATAAAGGAGTAGATACTGCTATGGAGCAAAATGTGATAGTCTCTAATGGTGATGATGAGGCATCATTTGAGGACATCACACTATATAGAAGGCTTACAGGCTCCTTAACCTATCTTACTATAGCTAGGCCCGATCTAAGTTATAGTGTTGGTAAGCTTAGCCAATCTATGCAAAATCCATTGGTTTGTCATTGGAAAAATGCTAAAAGGGTGTTGAGGTATATCTCGGCCACCAAGAATTTTGGCATTTTGTATCATGGATCTAACCTTTCTTTGAGGGCCTATTCGATCGATGCTGATTTTGCAGGTGATAATGTGGATAGGAAGTTCACAAGTGCTTTTGCTACCTTCCTTTGTGATTGTTGTCCGATTCTAGGAATGACATGGAATATTCTAAAAGTCGGCAAAAGGCTCCTATAGTAAACCCAAACGCTACATGAATGTGGTAGAGAGTAAAAAATATTAGGATCAGGCAACCAGTTGGCATTCTGCGCATATAAGTCCAACATTGGGCCTTTAGGCTAGAAAGTGCCATGTGCACTGATATTTAAATAAAATATTTTTAACTTAGCTTTTGCAAGTTCCTAAGTTAAGAAACACAATTTGCACCCAGGAAACACAAAGTGATTTGGATGGCCAAGATTGTGATCCTGATGGAGCTTCAATAGCCAATGGGTGATGAGGAGGTTCCACTCTCACTCTTATAAAAAGGGACCATTCGAAGGTTAATAGAACTCTGTTTATTCTCTCTCTCTCTCTCTCTCTCTCTCTCTCTCTCTCTCTCTCTCTCTCTCTCTCTCTCTCTCTCTCTCTCTCTCTCTCTTTTGGTGCTTTCTCTCTTTCCCTCCCTCATAATCTCTCTTTCTCTCTCTTCATGGTAATGTGAGTGTGAGATATGCTTAGTTTTTAGAATGCAGTTTTATAATCGGATCTTAAGCTAGTTGGTGAAAGGCAACATCTCCAAGGCTCCTAGTTGGACCAAGCCCACTTCCCGTACTACACATGACCGGGAAAGAGATGGGAAACTCATCTTTTTCTTGGCTTAACATTGGCACCGTTGCTGGGGAGCCAAATGTTGTCCATTTACTGGACTAGCATTTTTTTTTGATGTCTTTTCTCTCTTTCCTAGTTCGGCTTTAATGTTTATTTGGTGAATGTTTTATTATTTTGATCTATTGTGAATCTTAAAAATACAAAAAACAAAACAGAAAAAACACAGGAAAACTTGACTTGATGGAGTGGGATTTGAACCCACTACAGCCCATCTAGGCTGCGCTCCAGCCCATCATTCTCTGCTGCCCTATTGCCTGTCCTTCTTGGAGGGTTTGCGGATCCCAAGGCAATCCTAACCCTAGTTAATAAGTGAGAGGGATTTGGCACCCTGCGTGTGTAAGTCCAACCCAATGATCACATAGTTATTTGATTGATTAATTAGAAAGTTAATAAAAGGACTTTAGGCCTTTTTGCGGGACTTTTAATGTCGCAGGGCCTAAATGTCAAGTTAGTGAATAAAGTTGGGTTTCCCTCCAATTTTGATGGTTCCCACACTTTTTTTAATTTGAAGAGGCAAGACTGGACCAATAGGATCTAGAGGCCAGGGTCCTCCTCTTTACTATTAAAAGGGACCAACTCGAGTTGCTCCTGATGTTCATTTCCTCATTTCAATAAAGAAGATTGGTTCTCTTTAGAAATGGATTGATGAATGTATTCTGGGCACATTGCCATGCATAGCCCTATGTTCCCTATACATAGATTCACCTAGAATGGAGTCCTATGCATGGACCAACTATTCATAGAATTGCTATTGATAATTCTACACATGCATACACTGTCCCATACCTTGTCTAAACTCCACTTAGTGTGTTCTGGGCCTCACAAGGATATTAGTTACTTTTGGGTCACGTCCAATATGACGTGGCATAACTAACAGCTTGTTTCACTGGAGTGTTGGGGGTATTCCCAACAAAATGTAAATAAATAAAATCATCCAATAAAATGTGTTGCAAGGGCATGACATCCTGCGTGTATAAGCCCATGGCCCAATGAGCACGCAAGTGAAGTTGTAAATAAAATAATAGACTTGGGCCCTTTGTAATTAAAATTAAAACTTGAGGCCCAAAGTCAATTCTAAACTTAGAGTTTACTTTTTAGAGTTGGGTCCAATTTTGGACTCAGATGAATCTTGTGATTTCTAATGTACATTTTGTGGACCCTTGGATCAAGTTGGGTCCAAGATGAATGGATACGATCAATGTGAATATTAGCCAATAGGATTGAGGGGCAAGGGCCTTCCCCATTTTATTAAAGGCACCATTTGTACACTATTTTGATGCTTAATAGAGAGGAGGAGACTATACCATTTTGAGAGCTCAAGCATCCTCATTTGCATCAATCTTGCTTATGCTATTGTTGTGATTGCTGGTTATTTTCATTTCCCATGCTTTTTTATTATGCTAGTTAAGGTTTTTCCATCCTCCATCTCATCTCTCTCTCTTTCTCTCTTCTCTTCTCTCTTCCTCTTCTTTTCTATCCCTTTCCTTCACCTAAATCATGATGAATGTTAGTGTAGAGGAGTAGAGTTAAGGGAGAGTAGTGTTAGTGGTGAATAGAGTTAGAGAGGAAGTAGGAAACTAACTAAATTTAGCATCTATGCATAGTTAGGGACCTATCCAGTGATCTAACCCTTGTTGACAGGTGGGAGGGCTATGCTACGCAAGATCTTCGACCCTAGTGTGGCACCGTTGCTGGGGATAGATTTCCACTAACTAGTTCAGTTGTATGTTAGCTATTTTCTTGTTTTATAGAGCAGTTTTAGGTAGATTTTTGGGAGTTTAGCTAAGGGCTTGAAACCCAAACCAACCTGTCGTGGCCTAGTTGTTATAGATTTCCACAAAATCAATGAATTACGTACTATAAAAGGTTTGATCATTTCCCAAGAGAGAGAATAATCTCATCTTTTTCATGGCAAATGTATGTATGATGATAGACAAACTAGAGTGTATAAAGTTCACAATGAATACTACAGCGACATAACTGGTTATCCAAAGATATTTGGGCAAATTGGCATCCAGGAACACCAATGATGAAACAATTTGGTCAAGGTTTGTAATTGTAAGAATTACTTTATCTTTTAGGCTCTTCAGGCATCAGGAAAACAGTCAGAACTGACAACAACTAGCAATTAGATTCATCAAGCAGAATCACATTACCTAAAAGTTCTTCTTAATCAAACACAGAGAATTAGTTTTTATTGCAGGAAGCAAACAAGACAGAGCCTCAATCAATCCCATTATTTGAACACACAGCTCATTCAGAGTTGAAAGAATTTCCGCTGAAAGTTATGTTTAACTGCTTCGGCTAATTCCCTACGCACATTAGTCAGAATTATTACTTGCTGGTGTCACCTGAAAATCCGTGTTAGAGTAACTAAAATTCAGTATAACTTAAGAAATGTGTGTGACGCAAACAAAATAGTATCACAATCAATCACAGATCATACAGAGTGTGTTCGCACAAATGATAAGAAGTAATTTTGTGAGCGATAACAGAAGGAAAGAATGTTCAAGCTATAAAAACTTGCTCTTCGCTCTCTATTGATACTTAGCTTTGCGTAGAAATGTGTATGTACAATGGCACATAGTGCTATCCTTATAGGAATGTTCTTCAGCCTCAATGTTGCTTATGAACCGTCAAATGTCGGTTCTGAACTTCTATTGCGTCTCTTTAGAACGTCACAACTTCTACTCAAAATATGAATTTACAAAGTGCAAAATAGGCCTTTACATGTATTTAGCCACTATAGCACATTTTATATATATGGAAATTGAAAATTCTTACAATATATGACAAAATTTGGATAATGTGAGATCATAAGGCTCCACATATCCCCTTCCTCAGCTGTGCAGCGGCTCGCAAACAATTTGATTTATGTCCTTCTTTGTTGCTTTCGACTAGCTAGCTTGCTATGGAAAATAGCCTTGGCTCGGGCTTCATTCTCTTCATTTTCTTGCTCCAATGTCAGTCCTTTTGTTGCCAGAAAATAGTTTTTCTTCTGGTTGTAGTCTTCTTGGAATGACAAATTTGGATAACCACCCATTCCTTGATTGCCGATTGGTGCAAGGGGGCTATCAATTAATGTACTATTAATAAGATGTGTATACAAACTATCCTCAGTGAGGATTTCAGTCTCTATTTCTTGATCTCTTAGGATCTGCCTGCAGATGGTATCCGTTTGGATGGCCTTTTTTTTGACATTACTGGTGCTGGCTCATCTGTCTTCATCTCCTGATCTTGTCCTTGCGCTGGTTCTTCTGCATCAGAAATCAGCATTTGGCCTGATTGGAATTTGGCCTCTTCTAATTCTTCCTCCAGCTTCTCATAAGCAATCATCTACGGCTGCAGATATTGCATCTGGAAGGTCTGGATCATCCTCTCCTAAATTCCCTTCCATGCTACCGGATCAATTCGGTACCTGCCATGAGATACGCAGGCACCGAGTGTGACTTCGGCGCTGATTTGCCACAGTATTGCCTCTTCGGCCTATTTCTTGTATATCTGATTGTCTTTCTTTAACATTTCTGTAGAATTTTGCAGTTGGGCAATTGATTTCTAAGCATTGCTAAGTTCATTGCTCAACTCTGTATTGTTACTCTGAAGAGTAGTTCGCACTCGTCTCTCCTCCTGCAAAGAAGTCTGCAGGGTCTGAAGTTGTTGTTTAAGCAGTATGTTCTCACTTTCGAAGACGTTGGACTGCTCTTGCATTTCTTTCAATACTTCGAGCATGGCATCTTGCCTTCCTTTCGCTTCTTCAAGCTCTGTATCTTTTTCGCTCAGCTCCGCATTCGGTGCTTCAAGCTCCTCATTTCTATAGACCAACTCAGCCTTTGTTTCGCTCAACTCTGTATCTTTTTGGGTGAGGTCTGTTTGGATTCTTTCATACTTGGACCCCAGCTTCCTGGATACCTTCTCCAAGCTAGCAAGATGCTGAATAACTGCCCGAGTATCTGGCAGTAGTATTTCAAAGAGTTTTTGATATAACTCGACATCGAGGATTAATTCCTCGACGTCGCTTTCACTGCCCTGCTGGTCATCAAAACGCTGTTCTGCTCCTTGTGGTTCTGGCTCTTGTGGTATTTCAACCTGATTATGCTCTTGATCAGCAGTGTCCTCCGTCTCCTCTTTTGCATTACTATTTTCTTCTTTGTTGGACAGTGGTGTGTACTGAGATGATGGCGAAGTCATCCTCATCGTGCTCCCTTGACTGGATGATGATGATGTGGCTGCTACGGTGGTTGCCTTTGATGTCTGCATCTGGGAATCCACCTCAATTGATGGGGCTAGCTCTGGTAGTACTGGTGCAATCTCGATATCCTCCTGCACTATCAGCACACCAACATGCATACATAAAATGCCCATCTACTGACCCAACCTGGAGAACTGATTAACTTTTATTAATTTACAAAATTGCTTGAAAGCAATCTGTCCGAAGGCAATTTGTTCTCCATTTAAAGCTCTCAGTAGGTATCCCATATTGGTATTTGAAATTGTGTACTCTTGCTCCGGTAAGAAGATAGAAGCAAGAGCAAATCGAATGAAGCTCTTGAGATTGGGGTCTCTTATGTAAGAGAGTTTGTATCCCCATTTCTCAAGATAAGCCTGTTCTTGAAAAGCTCCGCTCTTCGCAATGAAATCTGGTTTAGTAACTGGCATACTGCCATCCATAGGCAACCCTAAGGCACGACAGTAAAACCCCTCTGTGATAACAATCTCTTGATTGCGGACGATTGTGGAAATATGTCCTTCTTCTGTTTCGCCCAAATTGCGGATCAGCTCATAACATAAATCAGTAAGAATTACTGATGGATTGAATTGAAGAAGACCTTCAATTCGCGCTCGAACAACTAGTGGTTGTAATACTAGTATCACTGGCTTTGGGTGCGTTTTGAATACAATCGCCATAGTGCTTGCAGATGTAAACGAGCGATGGCAGGCAAGAGCTTGATTGCAACAATTCGCAATTCGGAGAGCAAGAGTGATGAAAAGTGGTAGCGACAACAACTGAAGTATTTGAGGTTTTAGGCATATTGATGGTATTTCGGCGGATTAGACTAATATTAAATGGAAGCGTGTCCTTCGTTTTGAAGATACATACTCAATAATAAAGTGGCTAGCCCTAAAAACAAAAATAAATAAATAAATAAATAAACAAAATACACGAATGCTTCGCTTGGTAAATCAAAGCAAAAATTATTATGCGAAACATGCGAAGGTGTCGGAAGGTAGAAATCCCAAAAAATGCAAAGGTAAGTGTCGCAATTTTCGTATTTCTAAAATGGTAATTTCCAATGTAGTGTCGGGTTTTTTGCAAAGTATAAAATGTAGCAAAGGTTTCGAGTTCTTTGCAATACAAACAATGCAGCATGCTTCGGCATTTTTCGCTAAAATGTAAACTAGTTTTGGCATTTTCACTAATACTTCGGTAAAAAAAAATAATTGGACAAAAAATGATGGCCTTAAAAAATTGATGTATTAGACATTAGTCATAGTAGCGCTTCACCCTTGAACCATTTACTAGAGTGTCAAGTAAATGTTCTTGGAGATCAGCTAACTGAAGTGATCCATTATTAAAAACTTCTATAACTTTATACGGTCCCATCCATCTGGTATGTAATTTTCCAGGAAACAACATGTGTCTGTTATCATATAGAAGCACATAGTCCCCTTGTTTAATTTTTATTTTCTTGATGGATTGATCAAAAATTTCTTTTTTTTTTTTTACTCTGAACTCGTTCAGTCTCGATTAATGAAAGACGACGATCCTCTTCCAGTTGCGTCAAAGAAATCATCCGCTCTCGGAGACTATCGTGTTCATCCATTCGCTCTTTATTACTCATGCGAAATGTCGGAACTTCGAATTCTGTCGGTAGTATGAAATGCATTCCATACACAAGATAGTATGGAGTCTGCCTAGTTGTAATCTTTTCAGCAGTTCTATATGCCCATAAGACAGATGGTAACTTCTGATCCCAATCAGAAGAATGTATTTCTGTTATTTTATTCAAAATTTTACATAGAATTCCATTTGCCTGTTCCGTAAGCCCATTTGCCTTTGGATTATATGGAGTGGTTTGACGATGTGTAATAGAAAAATATGACAACATGGCTTCTATGGTCTGATTAAGAAAATGGGGCTCCCCTAACGAGTTCTAAGGGACAACCATATCGCGTGATAATGTTTTGGAATAAAAACTTTGCTACAGTCTTAGCATCGTTCTTAATTGTGGCTTTGGCCTCTACCATCTTGGTAGCATAGTCCGTGGCAACGAGTATGTAATGATGACGAGTTTTATGCGGGATTGGTTTAATAGGCCCTACAAAATCTATCCCCCACTTCTCAAAGGGTGCTAAGGGAATAATTGGAGTAAGCAGCCAATGTGTTGCAAAGTTGGGTTTTCCCATCCTCTGGCATGCCTCACATTTTTTAATGAATAATTTAACATCTCTATAGACGGTAGGCCACCAATATTTAGCATTGAATTTTTTTTTTGCAGTGTTTTTAAGAGCATAGTGACCCCCGAATCTTCCTATTACAGTGGTTGTCTCGGTTGGTTCTAAACATCGGCGGAGACTATCGTCAGCTCCTAATTTATACAATATACTATTTACAATCGTGTAAGGTCCTACCTTAGAAAAGAAAACAGTTTTTTGTTGTTTATTAAAATGTTCAGGATATCTCTGGTCATGTAAAAAATTAATAACATCCCTATAAATTGATGTTTCTGATTGAATACGCCATTATATGTTCATCTGAAAATTCATCAGAAATGGGTTCTAATTGATTTTTTTGTTTGGAGGCGGATATATAGTCGGCATTTTGATGATCCTTTGCCTCTTCTTAATTCTACTTCATAATTAAACTCATCTAATAATAATACCCATCTAGCTGTTCTACCCAAAGATCAGGTTTATTCACTAAATGTTTTAATGCGTAATGATCTACGTGAAAAACAAAAGGGTATCCTAAAAGGTAATGTCTAAATTTCTTTACTGAATAAATCATCCCTAGTGCTTCTCAGCTCTGTAGCGGAATAATTCTTT
>MU835242.1:0-40691 GCA_029204225.1 Diphasiastrum complanatum | reverse complement strand
TTTGAGAATTATGAATTCCTTGGGCATGATGGTAACACGCTTACCATGCACAGCCAGAAGAACGAAATCCTCAAAAAACTAGGACAAATAGTCCTCTGCAGCACCCTATAAGACCTACATGGCTATAACAGTGAACCAAACATGAAGCTCGAGCGACATGATGACATTCCTCATAGATCGGCCGTAAGGAGCTTTTAGAATTAACAATTTGGTTGATCTCTGAAGTTTCTTAATCTCTCTTAGCCAGACCTACTTGTCTATGTTCAACAACTAGGTTAAGTGCACCAGATATCCTTAGTAACCAGGAATACGTAGTAGATCCAAACAAGATTAATCGTGCACATATAAGAATAATCTCACTATGACCCAGTACACAAACATATATGTCATTATCTGGCAGATTCCTCCAAAGTCTGCATATGTTGCTCACATATCTCATTGAGAATCTTGTAACTCAGCTACTTAAAATCTCTATTTCTCATGAGTAATTAACATATTTGGGAAATCTCTGAAGTGAATAATTCCACATCACAAGTTTTCCAACCATCATACTTTTACCAACAAAATTTTGTCAACCAATCAACTTTTAGTGTACAAACCAAGATTAGGCTAACTCATACAAACATCTTTGGACATAAGGTTAAGATTAAAACTTTATTCCACTGATCCAATCCATAACAAAATGGTACTTGGCAAACCGATCAGTTGAACCATAGTATAATCTTTACCAACACTTCTCATATTCATGAATATCTCACAACTCAATATTCCCAAAACTCCTCTAGTTCCAAATTATTCAAAACAATCACTAGAGATTTCCTCTATTCCCACTGGATAGTTCCACCATTGCACACATACAGTATTCCACAAAAGAAATCTATGCAATTGGTTGATCTTATAAAAGTCTTATTCCTATCATTTTCTTCTCCCCCTTTTAACACTAGTCGTTTCAAAATGCACACAAAAGTGTGCATTTCAAGCACTTATTCAAAAAAATCATATCTCATAAACTATGATAAATCACATCAAATCATTTCACAGGTGTGTTCTTCATAAATACATTTATCGATTAAAAATTTTGAGACCTTCATTTTGATCAACTTATGTGTAAGATATGATGTGTCAAACATGTGAGGGTACTGATAAAACTTCAATATTTTCATATATGGGACTACATTGTTGTGAATTTTACATTCAATTTTTAGCCTCTTAAAAATCCTGTATGATTATAGAAACATGCCTATAAAAAAAAATTGAATTTGGAGATCTATAGAAATAGATACGTGCATTCAAAGTTACCCTTTTAAGTGCTGATAAAATTCCCCACAATTGGAAATATCATACGTGAGTTTATAATACCGTGATTTTAACAATATTTTTTCGATTTGTTTACTTTAAAAAGTATTATATGACCATAGAAACATGTCTTTCAAATTTTTTTAAATTTGGAGTTATGTACAACGTATAAGATATCAAAGATTCAAAAAAGTCAGTAATGAGTATCCAATACTATTACAAACCGAACTTTTTTCTCAAAATCATAAAATATCTTATCCCGAGTGATAGAAACATTACTCTTAATAATCAACTATCAAATAGAGATAAACACTTGGGCTCAAGAAGTCTAAATTCTACTTAATCAGTTGAAAACATCGATTGATTCTCGAGCTATATTTACAAAACTGAAATGGAAGCATAAGTTCATATAATTTTAATAGTCCTTCAGAACCTTGTTCTACACTGGAAGGAATTATATGAATCTCAATCCAATTGTCTCGTATTAAAAAAATTTCTAAAATGTAGAGGCTTAAATTAAAAGAGAAATAGTTTTTAAGGGTTTTCAATTTGGAATTTATGAGATACCATTTAGGGATCCGGATCTATATCTCATAACCTTTCCAATACCCTAAACAAGTTTAACCAATGGTTTCAACTATTAGCTTTACAATTAATGTAAAAACTAACCACTGGTCTACAGATCATTCTCTCCCAAGAATTCTCCTTTGAAATCACTGATGTCCCATACCATCAATTTTCTCTCCAAAAAGTTCTTTGCTTTTAGACCTGCACCACAGAAAATCAAAAAGATTATCTGACCATCCTATACCCTATATAGGATCCGAACTTCAAGAAGATCTTTAAACGCATCATCCGATAATTCAAAGATCTAAAAACTCTATCTGAATTTCCAATACCAGATGTGCACATATCTATTCCACCAAGTACTAGAGTACCTCCACATCTATTCCTAATGGATCGCAATAATCCATTTACAAAATTGTGTTTTACAATGGATGCTTGTATCCCATTGTCTCTATCTTTCTATATGCCCATAATTATTCACATGCCATTACATCAAAAATGTATATCTCTATTTAATCTATTATTTACAGCTCAAATTAATATGGATTATCTCCACTCTGCACTAGTGTCAGTTGTGGACTTCATTGGCCTCCCGTTTCTGCAGCTGGACTGGGTGTTGCATGAGATAATAAGTTCACCAACATTTGTTGATGAAACTCATATATCTCATTCATTGTAAATGCTCGACATTTATATTGCAAATCCAAAATAACCGAGTCAATTGACTTTTGAAAAACCAAATCGAAAATGACTTAGTTACTAGTCTATTTACCTCTCGTATATCTGGAACCCCGGATTGCATGATGTACCACTCTAAGAAGTCCTGTATATTGCGGATGGAGAACCATCCATAGTTGTGTCCATCATCTTGTTGAGTTGACTTCAATCACAAAACGTATAATAGGTTAGTTGTGCACTTTGAAAAAAACAAATCAAATTACTTATCAGATACTTGATGAGAAATACTTACTTATGCATCAACAATCTCCAGGTGGCTATTTACAGTGGCCCCATCCAGCCTTGGCAAAAATTGCAACATTTTGTTGTACATCACGTCCATTTCGGCATGGGTAGAGCTCAAGGAATTCATCTTTAAACAGATGGGATTAATGATCCCATCTGAATCTTCCTAAGGGAGATTACATACATACTCCAATGCTTATTACAAACAAGAGATAATTAGTTAAACTGAAGGAATTACAATACCTAAAGCCGTAACACCTAGCTTCTCCCAAATCTACAATCTCGAAATGTTTCGAGATGTCTTTCTTCACTTCAGCAATCAGCTTCTCACTCTTACAGGGTATCAGAGTGTCGTCCACATACATAGCCACAATGATGATCTTCCCATCTGTAATTCTCACATACACATTGTAATCAGCCATTAGTGGCTTGAATCCCAAGGATTTTAGGGTTTGATCTTTCTTTTTGTACCATTGTCGAGCTGACTGCTTCAGACCATAGATACTCCTATGCATTCTGCATGCATAATCAGGAAGTGAATTCGAGACATAACATGGGGGTTGATCCATGTAGACCTCTTCGTCTAACTCACCATGCAAGAAAGTCGTCTTCTCGTCCACAATGTGGATCCTGAGGTCATAAGCAGCTACATATGCAAATAGTAAACGTAGGGACGAATGTTTTACGACAGGAGAGAAGGTTTCAGAATAATCAATACCATATCTCTGAGAGAATCCCTTCGCTACCAGTCTTGCCTTATATTTCGAGACATCCCCATCTGGTCCATACTTGAGCTTGTAAACTCATTTACATTTCACAGCCTTTCGCTTATCTGGTAATGGCTACAACGTCCATACCCGGTTCTTCCTCATGGATTCCATCTCCTCGTTCATGGCTTGGATCCATTTGTCCTTCTTTGGACATTCAATTGCCTTCTCAAAAGTCTGTGGTTAACCACTGAATCCACAGAACTCTTCTAATGTAGAAGCAGAGCTGTCTGGCATGTATCTGGTTGGCGCTCTTCGTTGTCTTATCGAACTTCTAGGAGATCCTCCTGGGACAACAATGCCTTTGCCTTTGTCTGCTCTGCTAGGTCCAGAACCATCTTGGTTTATAGGTACTGTAGCAGTAGGCTGCTTCTCGAATTTTTCATCTTCTAATTCGTCACTCGAAAGCGAAACAACTCGAAAATTTTTGTTTTTGTGTTCATCTTCTGCTCCCTCTGTCACTGGTGGCAGATCATAGTAGTGTCTTTCAAGAACCTCATAGCTGACAGGATCATCATTGGCCATTGTTCTGCTCTCATCAAATCTGACATCTCTGACTATCTTCACAGTGTTCGTGTCTGGCATGTAGACATGTGTCTGGCATGTAGACTCTGTAGTATGGCGAATTGTTGTCATATCCTACCAAATATCCCTGTTCAGCTTTCTCATCAAGCTTCTTTCGAAGCTTATCAAGAATATGTGCATAAGCTGCGTAGCCAAAGATTCTGATGTGAGACAGGTTGGGCTTTCTACCCCACCATAATTCGTGTGGTGTCATGTGAGGGACACCAGACTTTCTTGTCCTGTTCTGGATGTATGCAGCTGTAGCTACTGCTTCAGCCCACAGTACTCTTGGAGCTTTCGAGTAGGCCATCATGCATCTGGAAGCTTCCATCAGGGTGTGTAAGCTGCATTTCTTCTGTGAATGATACCATGATCATTGCAGAAGTCAATGAAGCAATTCGAGATGTATTCGCCACCTCGATCTGTCTTGATCTGCTTCACCTTGTTGCCAGTGCATGTATATGTCCAATTCACATATTTTGTGAATTCATCAAATGCTTCTGATTTATTTTGAATAAAATACACTCTGGCAAATTTACTATTTTTAGTAGCACTGCATGACAAATCCACGCAGTGCATTGGCGTGAGAGAAATACAGTTCTCTCATGAATCGTGTCTCGCTTACTAGCGGACTTTGGAATCTACTGATCCTCTCAAAATTGTCTCGCTCACAGGCGGACTGTATTTTGAATATTTTCGTGTCTTCTTCTTGTCTTGCTTACTAGCATTTGACATACTGTATTATGCATCAAACAGAAAGTATATAGTTCGCGAACAATTTCGCGTCGCGTCTTGTAACTTATAGATTAGAAAAATTAAACATCTATAACTAATCGCGAATTACAAGAGTGGCAGATTAGCCACGATCTAGAATACTTTTGATGATGTCATGATATCATATCAGATATCTGTACCCCATGGTACTTGGCTGTTCGTGGAGCACGACTGATTTCGTGTCGTGTCACCTTTTGTCAAAGGTTCATAATTGAAAGCTAGCAAAGCTTTGGCATTAGAAACAAAATGTTTTTTCATAATCTCTATCTCAATATATAGAGAGTAGGATCTTGTGCATGAATCCATGCAATCCCCATGCAGGTCAACCATAAATAGATCACAGCTCTTCATGCATTCCTCCTGCCTATATCAGTCACACGTACATGCACTACTCCATATGTCTCAATTAGAGTGTCTGGGTCCTCTCAAGGTCATTAGTCACCAATAGGCCTCAATGTGGAATAAAATCTAGGCATGACCAATAATCTCGAACACAGGAGAGCCGGTCTACCATCTTAGGACTATTCCATGTCCTTTACTGAATATGGTCGTAACACTACTGATGACGTAAATTTTTTATTTTTTATTTCTAACAACAACTTGGTCCTACCTCTATATCTAGCTCTTTTGCCCCAACAACAAGGAGGCCATATTGGGAAAGAAGAACAAACTCTTTGAAATATCCTCATATGCACCACACTCTTACATACATCTCACTCTCCAACAAGACTAAAGATAAAAATGTGCAATTACCACACCTTTCCAACAAGGTGAACATTGTGATATATTGATACCGTGTATAGCGAAAATCTATTGTTAGTGCTCATGCACATTGACACAAGTTAACTTGTAGATCTAATTATAGAAGTGATAAGAGTACCAAATTCAATATGTTTTTTAGAACTAATAATATTGCTTGGAAGCAAGGCCAAGATGGTTAAGAAGCTTTTCTCAAACTGTAATGTACCATGCAATGCACCTTTAAAGGAGAGATATGAAATGAGGCGATTATAGTTGCCCTTGCATCACACATGATGCAATCATCTTACACGAGCACCACATTGAACTCCTCTTGCACTTCCTCTTACATGGAGGACATTGATCATGCATACATTGTGAGAAAGACATGAGTTATTTCAAGTTGTTTGTTTCTAGCACTTTGCAAACGATCATTTCCACAAAATTTTGCATCTTTTAATACGACCACTTAATCACACAAAAGAACAAATACATGGGGAAGTCAACTCCATTGTCAAATGGCTCGCTTCAGTTGGCTCAATAAAAGTGATGCAAGTTCAAGGATATGTCATCAACCTTGAAATAAGTTTAAGCCATATGTACTCCTCTAAGATGCCTCTCAATTGAAATATGAAAGAAAACTCCCCAAAACATTCTTCCCTAATGTAATGTCACTTTTTGGGTTTTTCTTTGTATTTTTGACCCAGATTCTAGGCTACAATATCAAGATAACGTTTGAGGGAACCTTTTACAATGAAGGTTCATTCTTCTTCAAGAAAAAATGGAAAAAAAAAAGCCTCAAAAGTGACATTCGAGTGGTGGAAGGGCCTGCTATGGGAACCATATTCATACCTGAAAATCCTCAAAGAAAACATCACACCAAGAGTGCATCCATGTAAAAGGGTGAGGGCAAGCCACAAGTGATTAGAAGCTTTTGTAACTTGGAAGTTCGAAGTAGATCTTACATAGCACGTTCACCATCAGGCTTGGACAAGCCAGATTTCAGACATTGATGATCAGTGAAACTAAACATAACCTGCTCCTTTTTATAATCCTGCCGCTGGATTATTCAAAGGCTTTGTCAACAGCAAGGAAGAGCTAATATAACAAGACTTCTTAAACAGATAAGATATGTCTCATGATTGAATTGTGATCAATAATATCTTAGGGTATTCATTGCTAATCATCATCGTGAAATACACGACTTCCCCCTCTTGAGCGGTCGTATGGCACATATCGGCTACTGCGATATCTGTCATTGTGATCATTGCTTCTGTAACGATGATCACGATTTCCTCGACGACCGGTTCCAACGTATCTATCAACGGAGTACCGGTCATTATCTGCTCCACTGCGACAATCTTTTGCCCAATGACCTGATCTCCCGCAGTTGAAACACTCACCAGCACTTGCGCCTTTTCCACCTGAACTGTAAGGTGGAATACGGGACCCGTTGTTGCCTCCAAATCGAGGCTGGGCTTTGCTCACGCTAATGGCTCTTCCGTCAAGATCCTTACCGTGCATGCAGTCTATGGCAGCTTCCAAAGCCCGCTGCTCACCGAATGTCACAAATCCATAGCCCTTGGGACGCCCTGTGTCTCTATCCACAATCACCTGGCAAGACAGATCACAGGTTATATCACATGAAGTAAAAATGAATCTTAAATAGAATCAAGTTCCAGAGTAAGTCTAAAAGAAAGATTTCAAAATTCTCGATGTCATTTAAGTAAGGACTTCACTTAACTATGTTGCGTTACATAGTAGAACGCCTTTATGACAGATTTGTGACAACTGTCTATGCCAAATATTCGAAGTTCGAACGAAATTAAACAAATATATAATATACCTTCCACAAAAAGTTTTCAGCAGTGTGATGGGAACATTGAGCAAGCCAACAGAAAAGTGTACTGACAGAATACTTTTAGTCTTCGACTCTTTCAGTGTGTTCTCTATTCTCAAATTACAAATCTTATCCAGCGGTACGATCAATATCGAACATCCGTTAGAAGAACAAAAAATAAAAAACATTTAGGGTAACGATCACAATGATATTAGTGGAGCGATTTACTACGGTCTCCCAAAATAAGCCAAATCATATAAAACTTGTGTCAAATACTGAATATGTTCAATGCATGCTCAATGTTAGCCAGCTAGTACAGTCGCTAGATAGCAATGGGCTTTGCCATCTGGCGATCCTTTAGCGACACGTTGCAACATCTCACTTATCGAAAAAGGATAAAAGCAAAATTTCAAGCCCTCAAGAAAAGCTTGAAACACTAAGCGCAAAACACAAGATATTATATGTGAATGAATTAGTATTGGTCAAAACAAATCACATCAAATTGGTCCATATGAAAATCACCTCCGCTTCGATGATGCTGCCATAGGAGCGGAAGGCTGCCTCCAAGCCTCGGTTGGTTGTATTCCACGATAGTCCTCCCACAAAGCAACGAAATTCTTGATCAGCAGCCGCAGCAGCCATTTCCAATTGCAACTCGTCCAATGGAACAACCGAAGCTTAATATCAATTATAATGTATACAATGATGTATCAACAACAAAGAAAGAAAGAAATGAATGCTCATTCATTCATTCATCCTTTTGCGTGCGCGTGAAAAAGAAGATCGAACTCGAGAGAGAAGATCGAGAGATTGAGCGAGAAATCGAGACATCGAGAGAGAGAGAGACAGAGAGATTCTTTGTAACAGAAAATGAAAACTGCCCCGCCAAATCCAACGACATCCAACGGCAGTTAGCCACCACCCTTGATATTGGACTATTTATTTAACACCTCTCTTTTACACTTTAATTTGTTATGTACTATGTATCGTTCATGAGGAGGTGGGCTACGGCCTGTAGCAAGATGAGCCACGAGGGGACGAACCTAGTTGCAAGGCTGTAGCCCACCGTCGGATGAACGATACCTGATGTAGCAGGAGAGAGATAGATGGTCAAGATCTAAATCTATTTGCAGCCTGTGCTATGGCTCATAGTCTACGTGCTCTCAATGAATGACGTAATGCCACATGTCCTCTATCACTACTCACGACTACTACGGACCTGATAATGGATTGTTTGTTGGCCCATGATATCGATATAATGACTCTTCCTCTCATCTCACCACAGTATGGTGAGGATGTAATTGCTTGTCCTCGCGGCCGGATGCGGGGACGAGCCATCATACTCGTTGTAAGGACAAGCCATTATATCCTTAAATGGGCCAATACCCGTTATCGTATATAATGTGTGTCATGAAAACCTTAAAAATTATAGACATCATTAATTTATCAATGGTTTCATCTGTGGAGGCTACTAGTATTTTCAAAATGCCATACGTGAGGCCAAATTTCGAGATTTCATCCATGAGGATTAAGTATTTTCATGATTTCATCCATGAGGGATTTCTAAGTTGAGGGCTATAAATTACAAGCAATCAAATTTGTAGAAAAAAATTGAGGTCCTATTATTATGCACTAGGTAATGGTGGTCCCAAAACTGAATATGGACCTTTGATTTACGTAAACTTTGAGTAGACACACATTATGAATAGGCGGTATGGGTATGGAAGAGACGAGTTTTTACGTTGAGCCTTGTATGGGGCATGGCGAGGCATTCAGTTTCTCCCCACTTAACGATGTTGTATGTAGTATGATGGGAGAGCTGTTTTTGAGCTTTTATGGTTGAAGCATTTTCTTACCTTAAACTATTTGTTAAACACAAAAATGCAATGTGTGTGTGTGTGTGTGTGTGTGTGTGTGTGTGGAGAGAGAGAGAGAGAGAGAGAGAGAGAGAGAGAGAGAGAGAGAGAGAGATGTTGGAGTTTAATCTTACTCATACTCATCCTTTTCACCCCCTTCATTTCTTAAAAAAGTCACTCTCTCAAGAATCTGCAAAAAAGGTCTACCTTTTTGACAGTCTGCAGAAATACATGGAAAACTTCAATAGGCAAGACATCACAAGGAACCGCCAGGATCCGTAAGTGTCTAGCCTACGGTCACTTTCGAAAGAGACTGAAGTAAACTGCAAAGTCTTGCTTACGGTCTGAACGAAATGAACGAACTGAAAGCTCCTGCAAAGTCAACGATTGCGGTCACATACTAAGACCCATCGCAAGTTGGATTGTTCTCCTTCTTACCAATCAACTAATCGGTTTTAATCTTCATCCATTGTTTATCCAAGTCTGCGGATTTTCCCGTGTGTTTCCACAGTTTGCAAAATTACAAGTGTTTTTACACAGTCTACAGAATTACACAGAGTTTACGATAGTGTGTTCTTTTTCGCCTGTCAGGAATCCCGTTGAAAAATGCGGTGTCTCCTTTTCGCATTTTTTGCCTGACAGAAATCTCGTGTAAAATCACAGTGTCGCATTTTCGCTTTTTCCAAAGAGCCTCAAATGTTAAGGAAATGACTCTAGCAAAGTGTGGGACAACCCTATATGAGATTTAAGGGCACCTTCTCCTTTTTTGCCCTTTTTCACGAAAAACTCGACAGTGTCATCTGTGGCTGTTTTAGTTCATTTCTACAGAGCTACAATCTTGGTTCATTTATGTAGACAGAACGTTTACGGCCAATTTCACCGCTTATCGGCAATCAATGACAAGGACCGGATGGATGTCAGCAGATCACCAGCCAACTAGCGATCACAATCGACGACCTAATTTCTTAGTATAAATAGTTGTTCATATTCATACGGTTTAATCATCTGAAAATCAAAATTATTAGAAGTTTTTGAATAGTTAGCTCTCTCTCTCTTAAGCCTGCGAGCTTGAACACTCCAGAGCATTCTAGCTCACTTCTTAGAGTTGTTTTAGAGATTGTTGTTGCGCTACTGCTTATCAGCATTGCGCATTAATTCATACTTTTATTTTTAGCCACTTAGAGATGGCATAGAGTACGCAGCTTCGATCTGCAACTTATTATACTCATTTATTTCTATTTCATTTTGAATCAATACTATCATTTATCGCGTTCAGTTTCGTCTCAGAATGTATGCGTTTTCTGGAGTTCTTCGCGACTAATTACTTGTCTGATAATTTTCGATGCTTAATTGTTTGGCTACGTAATCACTGTAGTACTGACGGTTCCAAAGTTAGTTACTATAAGATCAAACGTGATTTATATCACTATTGTTTTGTTTGAAATTGATAGGCGTAGTCATGCATTGTGAAAGAGGGAAGATACTTTATTCCACCATGCACGAAAAGTTTTCTTTCTAGACATTCGTTTCTTTTCGAGCTAGACATTCGTTTCTTTTCGAGCTAGACCTATCTTCACAACACCACTTTCCGACATCGCAAAGTCTTGCTTCACTACAACATTTTGGAGGACTTCCGACCCTATTACCGAGGCCTTTATGAAGAATTTGTTTTTGAAAAAAGATTTCAAACCTCGGCATACACCATGAAGTATGTCTCGGAACGAGATCCTCGATATATCCCTCGGTAATCGAGGCTTCTTCATCTCATTTCTGTCTTGGTTATAACACGGGGATACCGAGGGACCTCGGTATATCCTTCTAAAGGGCTGTGTTTGACATGTCTTTTTCGAGGGATATACCAAAGGATATCCTTTGGTATATCCCTTTCAAAATGGCACCCTATTCCGAGGATTATTTCGAGGGTTAAAAAATCAAAAAAAAAAATTAGGGCCATCAGACTCATGTGACTGTGATGCATGAGACTGGGACTGCGAGATCTGCGTGCAATGAAGATGTGTAAAGTGTCCGACCAAATGAATGTGGTGAAGTCTAAATATATGTTGAGACCATAATACATACCTCAGAATATCCATCTCAGTCAATTCTCACTCCTTGTCTCTCCAATAATTCGAGTAATGATTTCATGTTGTTGAAATATGCATACTTGTACTCCTCTTTTGTGGGAGACTGCTTTACGGTAGATTTTTGCATGAACCGACAAATCGATGATTGTAATTTAATTTAAGCAAATCCACAAATAAAATATGAATTACGACAATATCAAATTCAACTTATGGGTGGGGACTGGATCTCTTCAGAACGAGATGATGTGGACAAGCTACTTGAACTCCATGCATCCCAACGAGCCCGTAGTCTCTCCATGATCCTGCCTGCACACGAGGGGGACATACCATCCATATAATTGAGGACCTCGCACTCATGGACGAAAACGGGACCACCCGCGACTGCGGCCAGGCCCGTGACTTGGAGATGTGTCACAAGACATCGAGGATACGATGGGGATAATCTTTGCAAGCAATAAAAAATATTCTTAAAAAATTGAACCATGTAGAATCAATGAGTGCAAGACATAAATGGGTTTAGGGTTTAGGGTCAAACAAAAAAAGTGACTCTTTGCATTCAACCATAGATGAATAAATTATAGTACACCACAATAATCACACGT
Source organism: Diphasiastrum complanatum (assembly GCA_029204225.1). Taxonomy (NCBI): domain Eukaryota; kingdom Viridiplantae; phylum Streptophyta; class Lycopodiopsida; order Lycopodiales; family Lycopodiaceae; genus Diphasiastrum; species Diphasiastrum complanatum. The sequence continues at coordinate 28,640 of MU835242.1, read as the reverse complement.
TAACCACAATAATTACACTTTATAATAAATAAATTAAACATCTCTACATGGTTTAGGGCCAAATACAGTTCAATTACATAACTAGTCAAGGTTCAAGATTACATAAAAAACTAGCTGCATCGAAAGATGGTTGGCAAATGTACGAATAAAAATGATAGATTTAAAAACATGTGTCTGTAAACATGGTATGAAGAATGTCTCTGAAAAAGTGGATATACATGAGTTCCCTCATGCGCAAGAAGTGGCTCACTGGCCCCACAAGTGACTCGTATGTAATGAGGGGGTTTCTCTTCTATGAAGACACGAAAGAGGACTATGGTGTGTAGGCCCTTAGTAGTCCTCGAGTTTGACGGTTCGTAGCATCGAAGAGAGGAAAGGATGTTGCTACTTCGAACTCAACACTTCAAAGTGGTTACATTTGGACAATTGTTTGAATCCAAATGAATCTCATGCAACTTTTTAGAGTTATTGCGTTTAAAGTAGCAGACACACTTTTCTCATTTCGATGTGATGAACCATAAGGTTCAAGAACGTCAACGGCCTACACACCATATGCCTCTTTGGTGTTGTCATTTTTAGGCGAGATACCCAATTGACACAGACAACTCGATCACAGAGCCAGTTAGCCCCCTTTGCATTCTCAATGGATTCGTGTCATCATTAACATTGTTAGGGTTATGGTTTAGGGTTAATTATAGATGGAAAATTGATTCATTAGAGAAAATATGGGCCCAAAGAGGGCCCTGCCATCTCTATCTCCAACAGGGTCGCCATCTCCAGCTTTGTTATTGTCGTTGTGTTGTTTGTTACTATACTATTGTACTGATGACAAAGCTTTATCATCTTCATGTGGATCTGTCACCAGAATATGCTTCACTCAAGACAAAAAATTCAAAGCAACCCAAATTGTCAACTTCTGATATGATCCGATACAAGGAGGAAAAGCTAAAGCATGTGGATTTATGGTCATCAGGAACATTGTATCCTATTGATCCATATTCATTGCAGCATCCAGATTTTCATTCGGTGAGTCAATTAATAATCTATGTGTCATGGCAAAAATGGCTTTTTGGGTTACTGTGAGAATTTGATGCTCTATGGGAATGCACATTCAATGCAAAGAATACATTATTTGGAAGAGGAATCAAGGAAAATATCAAATGAGTGCGAAGAAAAATCTACAAAGTTGAAAACTTGTTTGGAAGAAAATGAGATGTTCAAAAAGGAGATCCAAAGGTTGAAATCTTCTTTGCATCATTTTACAACTAGTAATGATGAGATAAAAACTGCATTTCAATCCATGTGTATCTCTTGTTAAAGATATGGATGTGCTCAACAGAAAGGTTCAAAGCAACAAGAGGAAAAGACTGGTAACCAAGGATATATGTGATCTATCATTCAGATGAGGTTATAGAAAAAGACGAATCCGTGCATTCAAGTAAGTTATAACTTATTTGGTATTGAATATTGCTTGAACTTTTTGATTCATTCATAATCACTATTATTGTTATTTATTAATTTCAACTTTCTATTGATTTGTTTATTATGCTGCTGTGAATACTATGAGTGTCCTAATTTCTACTGATATTTTCATTAACATTATGTTTGCAATGCAGATCAGCATTGGTTGTTGAAGACCATTTGGCCGATGAGATTTCCATTGGAAACTCACTAGGTTCTATCTTGACTTCAAATCTATGAAATCAATGTTAAACAATAATAAAATGAAAAAGATTAAGGCTTCAGTTACTGATAGCATTATGAATGAAGTTGGAAAAATAATAGACACTACATTGGTTCCGGGGGCATGTGATTTTTCTAGCATCAGTAGAGAAGCATATGCAACAATGTTTAAGATGATACAAGAGGCATTTGCACAGGTTAATTTTTAAAAATTTATTAATCCCATGACCATTTCATCTTCTTCTTCTTTTTTAAATTTAAACCAAGGTATGCAGGGTAATCCATCTCATATCAATGAAGTGTATTGCTCAAAAGGAGAATGTCTAGCATATAACAATTCCAACAATCTATTTATTGATATTAACCAGCTACTAACATTCATCATAAATTTTTATGGTATTACAAATGAGAATGTCAATAACAAGCTGGTAGTTGTTCTCAAGTTAGATAAGTCTGAAATTATAAAAGGTCAAAAGATGGAGAGAGTCAGTCTTACGATCATGAACGGAGCACTTTCAAATTCCAAAGACTCAGAAGGCCTCAACTTCAGTGTTCAATCAGAAAATGATATCTAGTGGTTGGCAGCATTTCAGGCATAGCAGTTCCTTCGCATAATCAATAGAGATAATCATTTTAATATGAATTTCATTTGGGAAATCTTCTCTGTGTTAATACTATGAGGCTAAATCAAATTTTTGTTTTCTTTTATAGGTGATGAAAGAAGACCATGACATTCTCTCATGGATATTTAATATAACGTCATATCCTGCCACCATAAAAAATCACGAGGGAGTTCCACTCAATATTCCTAGAATTGGCACTTTCAACATAGAATGGCATTTAGCAGGAGATCTGAAGACAATAAAATGTATGTTCAATGTATTTCATGGAGCTAACTCTAAATGCCCTTGTTTGTACTGCATGAAGACAACAAAAGACATGACAAGGAGTACAGGAATATCAAGAAATCGAGAAGATCCTAATTGGAAACTCGTACTACCGATTTCTCTTCAGAATGTTCATATTTGTACATTGCATGTAGAGGTGCGTATAATAGAAAAAATAATATATCTTCACATCTTGTTTGCATGGAATTTTGAGCAAGAGGCATCTGCAAAGGAAGCTATTTCCATATTAGAGGATGTGTTGTCTAAAGCAAGCTTACATAAAGGCCACGTTAAAATAAAAAAAGACGACAAGCTATTAGGTAAAACATGAAATATTCCATGCAAGCCGAACATTGGAGGATCCAAAGCTCGAAGATTTTTATCAAATTATTCTGGCAAACAATCCAAGATTCAATACTCGGTTTGGAAAGAGATTATTGTTGCAACTCAAGATTTCGAAGAAGAAGGTTCTACTCGTATACACAAAGTAGAAGTTTGGAAAAAATTAGACAACATGGTGAAATACTTGAGAAAAAATAAATTTTCAAATACTGATATACAAATGATACAGAAAACAACCAGTGAATTTGTGGATGCAGTTCGAAGTGCATGGGGTGTTGATCATATAACACATTATATGGTAAGATTTCAATGTTACACTACTATAGACAAATATGTGCAATTAATTTAGATACTTTTGGTACTGATTTAGATTATGTTTTTATGACATGCAGCACATATTACAGCATCATTCGACATTCTTTGCAAGAAATAGTGGAAGTCTTAGCATATGGTCATCGCAAGGAATGGAAAAATCTCAATGGCAAGCAAGAGCGGCATTTCATAAAAGTACACAACATGGTGGGAATAGACATACAAAGAAATTTTGTATATTAAATGAAAAAGTTTACAAAGTTCGGTTATCCAATATCTACTCTGCTTTCGACACTTTCTCTAATGAAAGTTGCAATTTAGAATCATGCAACAATTTCCTTCTCTCATAAGGATCCAAGAGCTCGTAGTTTTCATGCTTACTCAGATCAACGTAGGCTGCATACAATGCAAAATGAGATGACCTGAGCATGGAATTCACTGGACCATATCCTAAAATCTTAAGTGCAATATTTTTCTTTACAAACATTATTTTATGCACCTTATTAAGATTATGTCCTCCAAGAAAATGAGAAAGTGCCTTGATTGTCATAAGCATTGTCTCACCATGTTGATGAAACTTTGAATGGGCAACACTTATCTCATTATTCTTGAAAAACTTCAGATAATGACCCAGTGCATGATCTCTTGAAAATTCTCCGGCAGAGGATTTCTGGCCACCTCGACGAATAGCAAAATCATCAAGAAATTTTTTTTTCAAAAATGAAAAAAAAAAGCAAAGAAAGCTTCAGTATAAAATTGACATTACGAATCTACTAGTACAAGATAAGATACAAAACTTACACATTCAGCTTTGTCTTCCTCGATTACTGCCTCTCCATCAATATTATGTCCACCTTTCAATGTCAATAAGGTTGGTGAATAAACAGTTGGATTTGGAAAACCAAGCTGGCTTTGAAATCTCATGAACTCCTCGTCAGAAGGAAAATCTTTTTTTCTTGGCGCATTTCCTCCACATCCATTTTCAAGCAATCTTTTCCTAATAAACTTCATCCTTATTTACATAGTCAACACCAGGGAGAAGATCATTAGCATCATAATCGATTATATTATGAAGCTCTTTGTTCAAAATACAAAGAGACTCGGCCTCTATGAAATAAAAAAAAAGCGATATATCCAATAGTGTCAAAAAAGAATTATTATCTATATCATAAGTAGGCAATGTGATAAGAGATTTATCAGAAGGAGAAAGGATGTTGGTAGTTATAGGGCCAATAAACGATGTCCTATTTTGTGCAGGATCAAAATTTTCGAACGCGGATCTTCATGTTTCTTTGTTTCTCTTGTAATCTCGCGCTTGAAACCGATATTCAGTCCTTTTTTTCACACATTTTTTTGTTTTCATTCTTTACGCTTGGTTTCGATATTCAAATCACAAACTTTTTTTTCAATACTTCTTTTGATTCTGAGAATGATGGCTAGGACGAAATCCACTGCCCGTGCCATTACCTCTGTACAGCCATCCCATGCCCGTGTTCTCCTTGGTATTGGCTGCAGATGTGGCAAAAAGTAGGTCTGGTTGAGGGAGATAAGAAAATCCCAAAGATCAACTGAATTGTTGATCCTTAGAGCTCCTTTCGGTCGATCTGTTAGGAATGTCACCCTGTCACTTGGGCTTGATGTTCGTTTTGCCGTTACAGCCATGCAGGCCTTATAGGGTGCTGCAGAAGACTTTTTGTCCTAGTTTTTTGAGCATTCCTATCTTTTGGCTGTGCATGGTAAGCGTTTGGATTATTACTCCTGTTCAAATGGATTCTAATTTTATTTTGATTATTGCAGTCGACATTGGAGCTTGAACATTCTTTTTGTAAAAATAAATAAGGAGGGAGTATCAAATTTTCTGTGTAAAAGTAAACTCAACTGATAATACACATAGAGAAATTGATTCTCTACTTCATGATGTCGTTCAGGAAATACCGACAACGGTGACCTCAATTGGAGAGATAACCATTAAATCTCTCAAGATATATACAATTTATCTCTGATATGCATGTATTTTTTTAGTTTAAATCTATCATCATAGCATGAATAAATTTTATGTCATAATATTACTAATTTTCGTTCAATATATGCAATGTGTACATGACGCTTTTAATTGCGCATGGTTCGTCCTATCCAATACAAAGCTCTTTTTTGAGTGGTATATAGATATTGAAAAGGTATTTTGTTCATTTGTAGTTCCTTTCATTCTGATTCTTATTTCTTTACTATTATTGTTAGTAATTTGCTCATTCACGTGTTTTGTGATGACAGTTCACTCTTGAGCCGTACACTCCCGACGATGTGTATAGATGTCGGCAAGAGTTGATCAGAACTTATGTACAGAACGGTGTAAGTGTTACGCCTAAAATTGAGGGCCCGAAAAAGCATGCTGCTCCTGCCTTAATAGCCTTTCAGGTTGCTCAGGATGCAGATATTGTTATATACAATCAAAAAGACATATACTTCCTTCCCAATACAGAGGAAGGCGAAATTATAGGAGAGAGGCATGTTGTCTTAAAAGGCATGGACCCGAAACAGAAGAAGTCGAAATTACAGAAGAGGGGACTGTTGTCTTAACAGTTCCTGATACTATTATAGAAAATATAGAAAAACTTACTCAATAGGAATTCATTTGTAAATAGAGATACATCAAAAAAAATATATACAATCTTACATGTCAACAATCCGTTTATGAGATTTTATTGATATCAATATAGATTCTTACAATCAAGTTGTGTCCATAGTGTAATATTGGAATGCAATTTTCTAGATTGATAAAAGAAGACATGATGATTGACATATATTTGTTGATAGTAAATCTCAGTGTTCTTCCATAAGTTGGATTGTTTTGCCAATATCTCTACATTTGATTTCGAGCTCGTCTTTTACATACCTGCATAAAACTAATACAAAGTGAGTTACAATTAGTATAGAGATTGTATGAGAAAGTTTTGATAGAAACTATTCATAAAGAATCGAGTGTTTATAGTTACTTATGAGTTTACCATTGAAAATGAATTTGAAGTCTGAAAGTATATCATCTTGTAGGAGCAATAGTTTCCGCCTGATGTAATTTAGACTCCAATTTTCTGCCACCTCAACACATGTCAAAACTGCATCATTGTATATAATTTTAATATTTTTTCGTTTTGAATGTCCACTGGCTTCCAAGTCTTAATCGAGTGGCACCCATTTACCTTCTTTTTTTTCCATCTTTGATAATGGATGCATAAGCTCAACATTTGTTTTTCAATTTGATAACAAAAGCACACGGAAGACATTTTAATTCTGCATCCTATTTCTCCATCTGATCTTTTGTCCCAGCCTTCATCCATAAGTTCAGATAATAAACTATCTGATAAATTTTTGCATACAAACATGGTTGGGGTTTTGTGTACATTGACACTTGAAAAGAAATCCACAAATATATTCAAAGAAATAAACCAACTCAATCTGACTGTTTTTTATCTCGTGCTTATCTTTAATGAATTTTTTACATCATTATATAGCTTGCAACGAAATGATTCTGAAACTGCAGCATCTGAAGCAACCCATTTATTACTTTCAAAACTAGGTAATGGAATTGGGACTATTTGTCCAAAGTCTCCTTTTGTATCAGGAAAATAATGTACATTGACTCACAAAAAAAGATCTCACTATCAGCTATATCTTTTGCAGTTCTACCTCGATATTGCAGCTGTCCAATATCAGTGTGAATAACATCTAACACACATGCTAAAGATCCACTGGGCTTCCATTCATTTATGTTGGATAGATATAAATCTGCAAGAGAAAAATGATCAGATTGGCAAGTTTACTAATAGATATTAATGAATGACAAAAATCAAAGTATCAAAAATATTAATCCTCGTAGTTGCTTTTTTTGTGACCCTAACGGTTGAATCCTTGCAAATTTATCTTTGAATGCATATATACATGTTGGACTAGAATTTCATAAATAGATTTTCCTCCTGATGATGTTTTGAAATCCAAAATTCTGGCCTTTCAATAAGATCAGAATGATAGTTTTGACCTTTTGCTTTTTTGAAATGCTCCTTTTGATGATGGATGCATCAAAATCCAAGAGTTTTTTGAACATTTTCTTGGCACCCATAATCCATTATCATCTTTCTCGTTGAAGAGAAGCACACAGTGTCAACTTCTTCTGCTCTCTTCCTTCTGAGACCTCCTCGGTCATGGGTGAGAGATAACTTGTGTCTTCAGCTTGGCTCGGCATCTGAGGATTCTCTAGAATCTGCTAACATTATCCACCCCTAATCCACTACAACACCGGTGATGTCTTCTGCTTGGCACTTGAAAAAGCGTGGATCTTCGTTTGCTCTCGTAAAACTAGGTGCTTATTATCTGCAAAATTTATTCGCCAAAATTGGAAGTCTCTCAATTGGCCACTACATACCAGCCCGCTTGAGAGCTTCCTGCGAGTCCTGCTCGTCTCGTCGTTGTGTTGTTTGCTTTCGCTCGTTCATTTTTCGTCCTAGGGCTTCAAAAACCTAGAAGCGGAGCTTACTTTTGAGACTGAGGGACCCCAGATATTCCCTTATCTTCTCTACGAAGCCCATCTCCTGCCAGTCTTTCACCATGGTCACATAGCGTGACGACATGAAAGCCGCTCTGTAGTATAGCCTGGCCATCATTTCATCGTCTTCTTCCGATTGGAGGGCCGTATTTGGGTTGATCCTAATGGGATCCATGCCTCGATCCCAAAAACACTCCTACTACATCAGAAAGACCATGGATCTGCAATACTCAGCACTTTCCTGCACGCAGATATCGACACTTGTCTTGTATTTGTGCTTGAAGTCGAGTAGCTGCAACCTCAGATCATCCGAGGTGGTTCCCTCTAAAATTCTCGGGATGACAGGCCAGTTTACCAACTCTACTCGCGGCTTCTCCACCGGCCACGGGTTTTTGCGTTTGAGTGCATGTAGTAGGGATCCACTCGCTTCCATGTCGGGGCCTTCAAATACTCTTGAAGACGTCTGCTATCTTTTAGGACCTTGTTCCGCCAATCTGGTTGCAGTTGTAGTGCAGCAATGATCTCAGCCCTGGTGGAGTATTGGCTTTGATCGATGTCTTCTTTGCCTCCCCTCATGTTGGGAGGGTACTTTCTTTCAAATCTCTCTAATTCCCGTGTATTAGCCAGTTTACTTCTAGGCCGGGTAGGGGAAGTTGTCCTACGCGGCTGGAACGGCCTTGCCAGATAATCATCAAGTGCCTTGGTGCTCGTGTCTTTCTCTTTTGCTCGCTCGCTTGTCGACGGCTCATCTGCTGTTGTAAAGCTACCTTTACAAGCTTTACTTCCGGCGCCAGCTATGTCCCCGGCGCCAGCAGCGCCCCTGCTGCTCCCGGCGCCACTGTGACCAGAATCCAGCCGGCGCCAAGTTCCTATGGCTGAAAATCTTTGATCGGTTCTAGCGAAGTCCAGAAAGCTCAGATCGATGTGCAATCACCTCACACGATCTAGGCATGATTAAAGGAAGCCTGGGGATCAATAAAATCTAGAGAGAGAAAATGACTTTCTAGAAAGAGAAAATCCTAGAGAGAGAAAAACGTGCTTTGCCAGCTTGGGTAGAGTGCTTGGTATGAGGGGGGGGTGCCGAATCACACCAATACTATAGGGGAGTGCGGGTTGCGACTCAGGGCGAGCTCCAACCAAGTCTCAGCCTCCCTTGCTGGAATGTTGTCATGGCTCTCGCCTTGGCATGCTAGCGCCCCGGAGACTAGGGTCGGTCACACACTTGAAATGTAACCTTCTCAGATTTATCAATAAAGTGGGATTTTCCTCAAACTGACTCTGATTACCTTCTGGGTTTCAGTGTTCGATAAAAGCGCCAGTTGTAAGGCCGCTTTCAAAATTTTTAACTTGGCACATAGCTGAGGGTCGTATCCCGGGACGCCAGCGGTATGCCGTCGAGACCATTCGGTCCGTGGCGCCAGCGGTATGCTGTCGGGACCATTTGGTCCAAGAACTGGTTGTTTCCATATCTGTCGCGGCTTGTGGTTCTGAGTGTTCCTTGCATGAACGTGAATGGGTTAAGCTCTTGGGGAACGGGCTCTAACCTGTCGGCTGAGTTGGATGGCTTGCTTGGGTGGATGTTACCTGTTTATGGCTGTCCAGTCTGGCGTGGCGCCAGGTTGGCTTCCAGCGCTCGTGACGAAGCTTTCAGTTGGTTAAGTCTGATGTAAGTCAGACCGCTTGCTTGGAATGGATGTTACTCGTTTGTAACGAAGCTTCGAGTTGGTTAAGTTTGATGTATGTCGGGCGGCTTGCTTGGAGGGAAGTCACCCACGTCGGGACCCCCGATCTGGCATGGCGCCAGGTTGGATCTCAATGTTGGTTTTCGGAACTTCAAGTTGGTTAAGTCTGATCGTTGTTGGCGAGTTGGCTGCTTGTATGTCAAGTGGGTTTGGATGGCAAGAGTTGAAGGCTGGGAAGCTAAGTCGTGGTTCCCGGCTCCCTTTGGGATGCCTGCGCTACATGTGGTATCAGAGCCGACTGGCCGGTCAGCTATGCGAATCTCACGGAAATGGCCACGGTTTGGGGTTCATCAAGACAACTGTTGTGCAAGGTGCTGCCCACAGTGTAAGCACGGGTGCGTCCACGGTCGGGGTGGTTGGCAGGACGGGGGCTTGATGAGTCAAAGTGCTGCCCTTGAGGTGTAAGCACGGTCAGTTTCCGCGGTTCGGGCCTGGCGCCGTCTGCACGTAGGACAGATGAGGCAATGTGCTGCCATTAGGATGGTGTAAGCACGGTCTGTGCCTTGTGGGGTGCGGGGTGACATATTCATGATGACCACCGTTCGTTTAGCTATAAGGGCTATCGACCAAATTTGGTGGGGGCGTTACTGAGGCAATGTGCTGCCTAACGGTGAAAGCACGGGTGCGTCCACGATTTGGGTGGTATGCTGCCGATCGTTTAGCTATAAGGGCTATTGACTAAATTTGGTGGGGGCGTTACTGAGGCAATGTGCTGCCTAACGGTGAAAGCACGGGTGCGTCCACGGGGGTGGTATATTCAAGGATAGCTGCCATTCGTTTAGCTATAAGGGCTATCGACCAAATTTTGTGGGGGCGTTACTGAGGCAATGTGCTGCCTAACGGTGAAAGCACGGGTGCGTCCACGATTGGGGGGTACGCTGCCGATCGTTTAGCTATAAGGGCTATCGACTAGATTTGGTGGGGGCGTTACTGAGGCAATGTGCTGCCTGACGGTGAAAGCACGGGTGCGTCCACGGGGGTGGTATATTCAAGGATAGCTGCCGATCATTTAGCTATAAGGGCTATCGACCAAAAAGTGGTGGGGCGTGATTGAGGCAATGTGCTGCTTAATGGTGAAAGCACGGATGGTTGGAGGGGTGTCCTATGTGGGCTGATTCTGTGATCGATTTGTATGGGCGCGGCCAGGCAAAGGTCCGTTGGCAGGACCATCTCAAAGGGGGACCTTGTCTTTGTTACTTGTTAGTAAACCTGCCTGAGTGTCTTACTTGTATGTATTCGTGGTGAGTCTTAGTACTCGTGCTTTGCCTGGTTTGCATGATTGCTTGTGATACAAGGAGCTGATGGCTCGAGAAGGAACCTTTTCTTTTGAAGGCTGATACCATCAAATAAAGAGGACTACAGAATCTGTGGGGCGGATTTGCAGTTCAAGTACTCACACGTGAACGACAACGAAACGAATCAATGTTTGCAAAGGATGGATGGCTAGCCTATTTCTTGGGTTAGTTTCATTTGCGACAACGCCCACCAGACGCAAGCAGGAAGTCAAAAGTTGGAAAGGGCAATTTCAGGGGAGATCTTCTATGGAGCAGTTGGTCTTCATTTTGGGACGGCCACCTTCGGAACTGAAACTCACTGAGCATGGGTGATATCCAGTATCAGTTGGGTTTTTCCTCAAAGGGGAAAAGACTAGGATCCTCTTCAGAGATTGGCAACAAGTTGGATCGAGCCATAATCCTAGCAGATGGGAAGCAAAGTGTTGGAAAGGCTTTTTGTCCGAAGAACTCTACTCTAAAGTCCGATCAGCTGATTTATTAAGTGGAGGGGAACTATCACACACACCTCTCTCTTGGGGCAAATTTTGAATGAAAGTTGATCAAAATGGGGGCAAATTCAAGGTGACCTAGCCATACTCACACGAGGAGACTGGCGAACTTTGGACCTAATAAGTTGACAAGTTTTTGTTGTGGAAAGGAAAGTTTGTTATAGGCTTTCTCTGGACCATCAATGATGAGGAAACATATGAGTACGCTGGCTTGTGTTACGTGTAAGGCAGCTGATCAATGAAGTTGTCCTACGCGGCTGGAACGGCCTTGCCAGATAATCATCAAGTGCCTTGGTGCTCGTGTCTTTCTCTTTTGCTCGCTCGCTTGTCGACGGCTCATCTGCTGTTGTAAAGCTACCTTTACAAGCTTTACTTCCGGCGCCAGCTATGTCCCCGGCGCCAGCAGCGCCCCTGCTGCTCCCGGCGCCACTGTGACCAGAATCCAGCCGGCGCCAAGTTCCTATGGCTGAAAATCTTTGATCGGTTCTAGCGAAGTCCAGAAAGCTCAGATCGATGTGCAATCACCTCACACGATCTAGGCATGATTAAAGGAAGCCTGGGGATCAATAAAATCTAGAGAGAGAAAATGACTTCCTAGAAAGAGAAAATCCTAGAGAGAGAAAAACGTGCTTTACCAGCTTGGGTAGAGTGCTTGGTATGAGGGGGGGGTGCCGAATCACACCAATACTATAGGGGAGTGCGGGTTGCGACTCAGGGCGAGCTCCAACCAAGTCTCAGCCTCCCTTGCTGGAATGTTGTCATGGCTCTCGCCTTGGCATGCTAGCGCCCCGGAGACTAGGGTCGGTCACACACTTGAAATGTAACCTTCTCAGATTTATCAATAAAGTGGGATTTTCCTCAAACTGACTCTGATTACCTTCTGGGTTTCAGTGTTCGATAAAAGCGCCAGTTGTAAGGCCGCTTTCAAAATTTTTAACTTGGCACATAGCTGAGGGTCGTATCCCGGGACGCCAGCGGTATGCCGTCGAGACCATTCGGTCCGTGGCGCCAGCGGTATGCTGTCGGGACCATTTGGTCCAAGAACTGGTTGTTTCCATATCTGTCGCGGCTTGTGGTTCTGAGTGTTCCTTGCATGAACGTGAATGGGTTAAGCTCTTGGGGAACGGGCTCTAACCTGTCGGCTGAGTTGGATGGCTTGCTTGGGTGGATGTTACCTGTTTATGGCTGTCCAGTCTGGCGTGGCGCCAGGTTGGCTTGCAGCGCTCGTGACGAAGCTTTCAGTTGGTTAAGTCTGATGTAAGTCAGACCGCTTGCTTGGAATGGATGTTACTCGTTTGTAACGAAGCTTCGAGTTGGTTAAGTTTGATGTATGTCGGGCGGCTTGCTTGGAGGGAAGTCACCCACGTCGGGACCCCCGATCTGGCATGGCGCCAGGTTGGATCTCAATGTTGGTTTTCGGAACTTCAAGTTGGTTAAGTCTGATCGTTGTTGGCGAGTTGGCTGCTTGTATGTCAAGTGGGTTTGGATGGCAAGAGTTGAAGGCTGGGAAGCTAAGTCGTGGTTCCCGGCTCCCTTTGGGATGCCTGCGCTACATCTGCACCCGTGTCTGGCCTGGACGAGAATCTTCTTGTCTCCGTTTGGTCAGCCAGGAAGTCATCATCGGCTCCAATGTCTGTGTTAATTTCTAGAAGGTCAGGGATGGAATGATCTGGGGAGAGGGGTGCGGGGGTGAACGGTTTAGGAGGAGGTGGAATGAACAAGTTATACGCAACACCGGGGGAGTGGAGTTGTTGGAGGAACTCGTTCCATCGAGCTTTGTAGTGTCAGCTGGACCTTTTGATGGGCATTATTTGGCTAGGAGGTGATGAAGAAAGAGGAGATGGAAGAATTGGGTAAGTTGGAATGAATGTTTCAAAAAAATTAAATACGGAGTAGGAGGAAGGGTTAAAGGTGGGAGGGGGTCGGAGAAAAGTTCTAGAAGCAGCATCAGCTCTTTGGCCACCCAATCCCGAGCTACCGGCTGAAGGGTGGGTTTGCTCGTCCTGATTCTCTGTTCCATCATTCTCATCATCGTCCCATGGCTTCATTACGTGAGCACCTGGTTGGGCCTTGCACGTCGTGTCCATAATTGGTTCACCTTGTCCAAGACTTGATGCAGGGCCTTCGTTGTTTCTTCCAGCTGCTTCTGGTGGTTGAGTAGCAGATTCCAGAGCTTCCATGTCTGGTAAAAAATCAACTCAAATGATTCCTAAAGTCCCAGAACATTTTGTGGACCCACATTTCGATCTTCCACAGAAGTTCAAAGACTTTATATTCGATGACGTTGTTATCCAGTTACCGCAGCCACATCGGGAACCTACACCAAGTTCCAATTCCTTTGAAGGACCCACTAAGACAATTCCACTAAACCTTAAAGATCTTGACGAGGACATAGATCGCATAGTTCATGTTGGTGCACTTTGTCATCAACCCAACTGTCTGATCTAGAAACTTTATTACGCAAATACAGGGATGTATTTGCATGGAATTATACCAAAATGAAAGGAATCTCCCCCTGAAATAGTAGTATATTGGATTCCTCTAGAAGACAATGCTAAGCTTGTTAGGGCTAAACCTTACCCCAGTAACCCAGTCTATCATGAGAGGATCGATGAGGATATTAAGAAATTGCTGGATGCTGGCTTCATTTATGAAGTCCAACATACTGATTGGGTATCACCCATTGTGGTTGTACCCAAGAAAAATGGCAAGCTTCGTATCTGTGTTGACCTCAAGAACCTTAATGCAGTTACAAAGAAAGACCATTTCCCCTTGCCCTTAACGACCCAAATATTAGAGGAAATGGCAAGAGCTGAAGCTTTCAGCTTCTTGGATGGATTCAGCGGTTATTTCCTTGTTCAAATAGCCCTTGAAGATAAACATAAAATGGCTTTTGCCACAGAGAGCGGCGTTTACGCTTATAACGTTATGCCTTTTGGCTTATGTAACGCCCCCTCAACATTCCAATGGGTCATGCGACTGGCCTTTCAAGATCTATTACATTGGGTCGTGGAGATTTATCTCGACGATCTAGGTGTACATTCTTCCGCTGCTACGCACTTAGATGCCTTGGAGAAAATCTTCATTCGTTGTCGTAGGTTTGGCGTCTCACTAAACCTTGATAAATGCCAAATATGGGTCACCCACGGGGTTGTACTTGGGCATATAATATCAAAGGACGGTATTTCTACCGACCCGTCAAAAATCAAGGTTACATGGACATGCCTCTACCTGCAACAGTGAAGGAAGTATATGTCTTCCTCAGTCATACCAACTATTATCGCATCTTTATAATCGACTATGCCGGCAAGGCACACCTTGTTTATTTAGTTGTGGTAGATCCGTGCTGGACCGAAGAACGAATTAAGGCCTTTGAGGAGTTGAAAACAGCCCTCACGACAGCTCCCATACTCCGCTTGCCAGATTACACGAAAGAATTTTATGTGCATACTGACGCAAGTAAATATGCCATTGGAGGTCTCCTTGCACAACCGGACGAGTATGGCAAGGACTTCCCCATACGTTTCTTAAGCAGGCAGTTGGTGCCTGCTGAAGTAAACTATACAACTACCGAGAGAGAAGCATTGGCAATGGTCTATGCGGTACAACAACTACAACATTATTTATTAGGCCAGACCTTTGCTTTCTACATAGACCATCAAGCACTCCTATATATCGTTAATAAGTCCTGTAAGACGAAACGAATAGCTCGATGGCTACTAATTTTGGAGGAATTTAATTTCCGTGTAGTCGTTCGGAAAGGGACCCAACATTTCATGGTGGATCACCTTTCCAGACTACCAAGTGCTAAAAAAGCAACTGCACCAGTCAACGATGATCTTCCTGATGCATGCCTTTTTCAGATCGATGCCACACCCCTATGGGCTGAGGAGATCACTCAGTTCCTCACAATAGGCTGACTAAAAGAAGGCCTGAATACAACGAAAAAAAATAAAATTTTTATAAAAGTAGCGCCCTTTCAGTTAATTGTGGGACAACTTTACAAAAGGGGCGTTGATGGCATTATTCGACGATGTGCTTATGAATCTGAGATACGACCGATAATATCTCAGGCTCATGAGGGCATTGGAGGTGGTCACTTTTCTGCCGAAGCCACAACGAAGATTATCCTTAGAGCGGGATTCTAGTGGCCATCATTGTTTAAAGACACGTTTGTTGTCATTAAAGCGTGTGATGTCTGTCAACGCACAAAGAAAAATACCAAAGCAGACTTCACACCATTGACCCCCATTATAGAGGGCAAAGATTTCCATAAGTGGGGGATTGACTTTGTTGGACCAATTAGTCCAGCAACAAAACATACCCAAGCTCGATACATCCTCATAGCCACCGATTACGCCACTGAGTGGGCAAAGGCTCGAGCAACGAAGGACACCAATGCAAAAACAGTTGCACGTTTTCTTTACAAAAACATTATTACCCATTTTGGCTGTCCCATTGAGCTTGTTAGTGATCGCGGCACGCATTTTTAAAATGCTGTCATTGATAATCTCCTACGATATTACCTTGCCGTTCATAGAAAAAGTACACCGTACTATCCTAGGTGTAATGGCCAGGCTGAATCAACTAACAAGATGATCTGTAAAATTCTAACCAAGATAGTTGAAACCAGTCGCTCTGATTGGGAAACAAAACTTTTCTCAGCTATTTGGGCTTACCGCACCAACCCGAAGAAAGCCATTGGGTGGGTTACACCTTTCCACTTAGTATATGGTCAAGAAGCGGTAATGCCCGTAGAATTTTTTAGTACCTTCGCTAAGAGTTACGAAAGCTTTTCAACAGATCTCTGTGAAAAGGTTTCAATCGAACAACAAGTCAAAATCAGGCTATTTACGTTAGCCCAGTTATGTGAGACGAGACTAATATCTTATCACGCACAACTAGTTAACAAACGACCCCAAAAGGCCTGGCATGACCATCACCTACGCAATAAAGATCTCCACTTAGGTGACCAGGTGCTTCTTTATACATCAAAGAAGCACCCCGGCAAGTTGAATTTCAGAAGTGAGGGGCCATACATTATTACTAAAAAATTTCCTAATGGTGCCATCCAATCACAAACACTTGACGGGATACTCCTAGACACTGTCGTAAACGATGGTCATCTACGGCGGTATTACGAAGAGTTGTTCTTTGTTGACCCAATTTAACATCTTTTCCTAGTACATATTCTACATTTCTCTATGTTTATTGTTTTTTATATTATTTTTATTTATATTACTTGTACTTCTAGTTTTGCATACCTTCTTTTTATGTCCCTTCTATGCATTTTTTCCTTCCTGTACATACTCATGGATCATGAAGGTTCTAGGTCAACAAATGCTAGGCTATACTATAGGAGCTGCTTCTCCCACTTTGGCCACCTCATCTCTATGTCTAACTGGTATCTCCAGCATACAAACATCCTTGGAGATACACTCTTTTTATAAAAAACTTCTACTCTGTGCCTCAAGCATATTTTTTCACCCTTGAAGTTCTTCACTTGCATACCACAGATCCATTCCTTCATATTGAAAATTTGATCAATCTCAACTGACGGGATCCACTTCAATCTCAACCAATGGGATCCACTACAATTTCAACCGACGGGATCCACTTCAATCTCAATCGACGGGATCCACTTCAATCTCAACCGACGGATTCCAGTTCCATCTCGACTGACAGATTCCAGTTCCATCTCGACCGACGAGTTCCAGTTCCATCTCGACCGACAACCTTCAGTTCAATCTCGACCGACACGTTTTTATCAGAACTCAACTGACGTGATGCCCTTTAAATCTCAACCGACGCTACACACATGTCCCATCACGACCGCGCTGACCCGACGACATCCATAAATGCTCCCATTTCGAACACTTTGTCACCTCAACGACGTGCGACCTTGGAGCTCCTGGCAAAAGAAAACTCTGTCAATTTTGCGAACACCCTCCACGATCCTGGCGCTCTTTCATATAATGCATCCATCACCGTGTTACACCATCCCCACCTGTTTTCAACAAACCTCATCTGAGTTCCACAAAGAGCGCCATCACAGACAATATCCGAACCTTAGATCGCCAGAGGAGCACCACATCATTTTTCATATTTTCACGCTGAGGGGTAGTGTCACGCAAGCTCTTAGAACGATTCCGTGACACTATTGAACATCACCAGTTATTTTGCATATCCCACTGTTTTACCCTATCCAAACACCCGCCAGTTACCTTCTTTACATTTCTTCATCTCTTCCGTTTCGTTACACCCATACCAAAAGTCTTCTTTTCGCCACTCCTAAAACCCATTCTGCACGCCCTACTTATCTTCCCACAGCACCTCCACTTCCCATCGACAGTTCCCCTAGTTACCTCTTTCCCACCATCGCTCCTTCCTGTCAATCTATCTCACTTCTATCTCAGCCGACGGCATACACTCCCATCTCAGCCGACGCCATACACTCCATCTCAACCGACACCCCCCACTTCCATCTCAACCGACTATTTTTCCAGATCCTTCTTTTTCAGTTTTTTCATCATGTCTACCAATCCTACAACCAGCTTTGATGACAATGAAGCTCATAAGCTCGACATCCAATTGTCCCAATTGGATCTGACAAAAATGAAACACTGATATCAACATGCAACCGCATTCTTTCAAGCAATTGAATTCCAAATACTTGTACTCACGGGGTATCAAAGCCCCTATCTCGTGCATATGGTCTATGCAAACTACAATGCTACAGCAAGGTCCTGCAGCTTAATAGTTCCCCCTGTGAGGAACTATGTGTACAACCTCTCCTTTGCATCGGCAGACCTGCAACCTTTTGGGTTTCCACGAGGACCCAATGCTGTGACGAGGACACTGAAAAAAATTGAGGAGACAACCTACTTCAAGTTCATTGACCCATCAGTGCCCAAGTGGAAGAACAAGGATGGGTACCGTGTAGAAGCCATCAATGACCCACAGCTACAAGCAGCTTGTGCATATCTGACCAAGTACACGCAACGGCCAAGGAAACAGCTGCAGAGGGTACCCATGTCCCTGTTTCACATGATGGCAGATTCACGACTGCATTCCCAAAATCTCTATGACTGGGCACAATTTGTCTCGGACTGTTTTCATGAATGCATTAAGAACAAGCACCAAACAACAGTGCTCGGGTATCTCTTGACAGATATCACCCTTCAACAGGTACATAACAGGCCAAAGCTTCAACAAAGCCTGCAGCTTGCGGACAAGGCATGGGACATCCCCATCGATCAACAAAAGTCCAAGCGTGCACGGTCACGAGCCACCTCCCCATCGGGAACACAGCCTAAACGGGTCAACACCAGCATCCTACCACTGGTACAGAGACAAACAAGCCCACAACCGGATCCACAAGCGACAACAACATCTGACCCTCAAGCGGCCGACACCTCCAAGGCCCAGTTGCCTGACACCCGGCAACAACGCATGCAAAAGAAACTTCTTGCTTGCAATACATCACCCATGGGATCAGCTTCCGATGGCTCCACCTCGGATCATAGCAGTTCCTCTACAGCATCACAACAACACTCGTCACCCTCACATGTCCATGAGGGGGTGATGGAACAACCACGTCAGTAGCAGTCCAACCCATCATCACATCACACTCTGCTACTCAACCACCAGATGCAACAATCACCCTACCCATATCCCTTACGACGCCAACGCCACCAACATCACTATCGGCACAATTATTGGGGGGGGAGGAGTGGGGATATCCAGTCCCCAAGACACGGGAGCAGTCCAACAGTCACAAGATCAACAATCACAGGCCCAGAAGTCCACATATTGGACACATCTCAATATTTTGATGCTGCGGACCTGATGGAAATAAGCGACGACGAGCCAGCAAAGGGGACGTAGCCAGGAAGAAGTCAGACACCTCCACTAACCACCATAGCCGCCACCGCCACAACATTCACTAACATCGCCCCTCCACCACCTCCACCTCCACCTCCATCTTCAGTTCTAACACCACACCTATTTTTTGGTTTAGCCTCACCATCTCACACTCAGATCAGTACCCAACCCTCTCTAACCCTGAACAGCTCACTGAAGCAGCCAAATGCTCAATGATTGGCCTATCCGAAACGAGCTACCACATGCATTGGTTGGTGAGCCAACACCAAGTTCTAGAGAGCAAGGTCCAACATCAAGACCAAGAGATTGCACAATATCAAAGGCTAGCCAACGAAAAGGAAAAAGAGACAGTAGAAACCAGATTCGTGATGGCCAGGCAGAAATCCACTCTGGAAGAGGTCCAGCAGAACTAAAGCACCAGATGGTCCAAATCGACCAAGTACGAGACGGATCATCAGGTGCAATGACAGTCGATGCTCCTCCCATCAAGCTCGAGGACATTCAAATCCAGGCCCCACAGGCCTCAGCCATCCGGATGGAAAAATACATAAGGCTGATCCAAGAGCAAGAGGCCGATAAGAAGAATATTGAAAACATTATGGCGAAACAAGAGAAGATCATCCTGGAGTCCCATAAGCAGCCGGAAGAAACAACAAAGGCCCTGCAGCAAGTCTTGGACAAGGTGAACCAATTATGGGACACGGCGTGCAAGGCCCAGGCAGGTGCTCACGTAACGAAGCCATGGGACGATGATGGGAATGATGGAACAGGGAATCAGGATGGGCAAACCCACCTTCAGTCGGTAGCTCAAGATCGGGTGGCCAGAGAGCCGACGCTGCTTCTAGAACTATTCCCCGACCCCCTCCCAACTTTAACCCTTCTTCCTACTCCGCATTTAATTTTTCTGAAACATTCATTCCAACTTACCCAATTCTTCCATCTCCCCTTTCTTCATCACCTCCTAGCCAAATAATGGGCCCATCAAAAGGTCCAACTGCCACTTACAAAGCTCGACGGAACGAGTTCCTCCAACAACTCCACTCCCACGGTGCTACGTATAACTTGTTGATTCCACCTCCTCCTAAACCGTTCACACCCACACCCCTCTCCCCAGATCATTCCATCCCTGACCTTCCAGAAACTAACACAAACATTGGAGCCGATGATGACTTCCTGGCCGACCAACCGGAGACAAGAAGATTCTCGCCCAGGCCAGACACAGGTGCGATGAGCCGTCGACAAGCGAGCGAGCAAAAGAGAAAGACACGGGTACCAAGGCCCTTGATGATTATCTGGCAAGGCCTTCCCAGTCTCGTAGGACAACTTCCCCTACCCGACCTAGAAGTAAACTGGCTGATACAAGGGAATCAGAGAGATTTGAAAGAAAGTACCCTCCTAACATGAGGGGAGGCAAAGAAGACATCGATCAAAGCCAATACTTCACCAGGGCCGAGATCATTGCCGCACTACAACCACAACCAGATTGGCGAAACAAGGTCTTGAAAGATAGCAGGCGTCTTCAAGAGTATTTGAAGGCCTCGACATGGAAGCAAATGGATATCTACTACATGCCACTCTAATGCAAAAACCCATGGCCGGTGGAGAAGCCGCGAGTAGACTTGGTAAACTGGCCTGTCATCCCGAGAATTTCAGAGAGAACCACCTCGGATGATCTGAGGTTGCAGCTACTCGACTTCGGGCACAAATACAAGACAAGTGTCGATATCTGCATGCAGAAAAGTGCTGAGTATTGCAGATCCATGGCCTTTCTGATGTAGCAGGAGTGTTTTTGGGATCGAGGCAAGGATCCCATTAGGATCAACCCAAATACGGCCCTCCAGTCGAAAGAAGACCATGAAATGATGGCCAGGCTATACTACAGAGCGGCTTTCATGTCGTCACGCTATGTGACCATGGTGAAAGACTGGCAGGAGATGGGCTTCGTAGAGAAGATAAGGGAATATCTGGGGTCCCTCAGTCTCAAAAGTAAGCTCCGCTTCTAGGTTTTTGAAGCCCTAGGACGAAAAATGAACGAGCGAAAGCAGACGACACAACGACGAGACGAGCAGGACTCGCAGGAAGCTCTCAAGCGGGCTGGTATGTAGTGGCCAGTTGAGAGACTTCCAATTTTGGCAAATAAATTCTGTGGATAATAAGCACCTGGATTTACCAAAGCAAATGAAGATCCACGCTTTTTCAAGTGCCAAGCAGAAGACATCATCGGTGTTGCAGTGGGTCCTGCAACAGATTAGGGGTGGATAATGCTAGCAGATTTTAGAGAATCCTTAGATGTCGAGCCAAGCTGAAGACACAAGTTATCTCTCACCCATGACCGAGGAGGTCTCAGAAGGAAGAGAGCAGAAGAAGCTGAGAGCCGAGCATGAGAGCCGAGGAAATACTAGCTAGGAAGATAGTGATTAACTATGTGAGCCTACATGGTGTATCCCAAAGAAGGAATGACCATGTAGGAGCTAGTAACATTTCCTTGAATAATTGTAATAAATGTAGACCCCCCTTAAAATAGTAAGAGTGAGCCACCTTTTGATGGTGACCTCTAGTGGAAGGGCAAATTCCACATGTAGTTTCTAGTTTGGTGGAATTGCCACTTGGGCTCCACATGGGCAGCCTTCTTGCTTATTTAAGGGCCCCCCTCTCTTGTGAGGGAGCTTTTGATTGTATTTCAAGTTCTCTTGATCTAATAAAGAGGATCCTCCACGAGTTCTTGAAGAACACTAAGCTCCTTGTTCATGGCAATGCTCTTGAGTGAGGTTTCTATGAGCATGCTTGATTCCCTTACATTGTGGATTAACTAGGATCTTGTGTCTTTGTTTCTTGCTTAGTTGTGGATTAGGATTCAGTTCTTGTTGTGGATTAAAGTAGGATTCAGCATTCAAGTAAACTAGATAGGCTGGTTTGTGCAATAGATCTTGCACATTTTCTTACAATCCAGTTCTTGATTGTTCTTGAGTAATCTAAGCATCAAGTGATGAGTGTTTCTTGATTCTTAGATTGTTATAATGCTGCTAGGAATCTTGTCTCTTGTTCTTGTTTCTTGTTTCTTGAATCTTGTTTTCAGTAGCTAATCTAGTTCTTGATTGTTCTTTGATTCAGTAGTTAGTGTAGGTTTGCTCCCTACTCTGAAATGCTGATCCTCTTGAGCTGTAGATGGTTACATGGCTAGTGTATGCATGTAGCTGAGTATCAAACCCGTTCTCCCATTGACAGACTGGAAAATACATTGAAACTGAAAAACGCTTCTGCTGTTGACTGTTCTAACAAGAAGATAATCCATAATGAATTGTAACGTCAGAAGCAATAAAAAAAAAAAAAGACAAAATTGTGTTCACAGATTCAGTGAATCTGTGAACACACATAGTCTATTGAGGAGCATGGCTTCCTTGATGGCGCCATTCATTATGTGCAGGCAAAAATCTGAAACACTGAACTATGAATATGAAAATATGCATAGGCAAAAAGCCATGAATCTGAAAATATGTGTTGGCAAAAGTTTGAAACACTAAACTATCTGGCGCTACGAATTAACTCTAGTTAGCCCTGTTAACCATGATTTAACAATGCATATACATTAATGGTACATCAATTTTCTTATTTCAACTATCTGTCATATTCATTTTCAATATTTTTGGGTTTCTTCGGGCAGTGATAGTTAGATCTACAAGTTCTTGTGATGTTGCCTTTGATGACTTGTATTTCCAAGGAGGAATTATGGCATATGAGATTGGAGCATTCCAAATTCAAATCTATGTTTTCCTTGGTCAAGGATACTTGTTCAATAGCAAAATCACATAAAAAGCCATACTCAATGTCTTCCATCAAGACTATACATCCATCGGAGTTGGAACAATCAGATGTTCACTTTTCATCATCTATAAGCAAGGGAGATACCACTTGCTTTGCTATTTTTATTGACGGTTTCACAAGTGACACTTGGTTATATCTTATTTCTTCAAGTTCTATGGTGCATGATTATTTCCTATTATTCAAAGCATATGTTGAGATGAAATTCTCATTGAAGGTCAAAGCTTTGAGGAATTATGGAGCTCTTGGATCTACTAAAAGCAAGAATGAGTTTGATACTCATATTTTGAAAAATCAAGTTTTGCCATGTTTTAAGGCATTTTGTAAACTTCTCTTGAGATTAAGTAGAACATCCAAAGTGGACACTTACATCCTTGAGAAAGTATTTTGCCTAAAAAAGATCAAGATAGCATTTGATATCAAGGTTAGATCCATTTTGGATCAAGTTCATAATATTTGGACTAGTCAAGCTAGTATGCTTAATCTTGATGATCAATATTTTTGCTCATCTTATGATCTTGATCTCTATGATCTTTATGATCATAGTGAGACATAAAAGCCTCAGTTTTCTACATTTATGATGCAACTATCTTCATGCAAATGAAAAATCCAAGATCAACATCAAGCATGGAGGAAGCATATTGAAATAGTGGCAAATTGGTGGAATTGGCAAGAGATTTCTACCAAAGAGATCTTATCATGGTTATGGTGAGGATGATACTATGATGGGTCCCTTGGTTGATCTTCACTCATATGTATACCAAAGGATCCACACATAAAAGTTCAAGTCAAATTGATGTCTTCACCCAATATTGGTTTTGAATCGGAGATTTATTCGGACGAGAAGAAGGAGAAGAAACCTGAGGTCGTCGAGGACTGGCTGGCCAAGTGGAGTAGTTACTTCAATCTGCACGGTGTTCCTGATGAGAAGAATCAAGCATTGAGGCTATGTTCTTGTCAATTTGGATTTGTACTTTTAAGCTTGTATTGCTATTCTCTCTCTAACTCGAGTAGATTGCTTTCTCTTATACTTGAACATTTATGTACTTTTCCCACACGTGTGAAAGTATTTATAGCTTGATCATTAACATTCTAGATTGTGAGCTAGCCATAGAATTTAGAGATAGATTGTGAATTTCACTCTACATTTGATCTATGTGCTTACACAAAACTTAGTAAAATCATTGACACAATTATTGTACATCCCACACTTGTTGGATTGTTGTCATATTTTTGTTGAATACAATAAGAGAAGTACTAGAATCCAAATTTTGTAGATTTTCCATTTATATACTAAGTCTTTCATAAGTTGCATTAATTCGATAGATCTTAACGGAGTAATGCTAAAGCTAGTGAAGTGAAAAAGGAAACTGACTTATTATTGGCATTTAATATATGTCTAAAATAATTCCTTGTACCTTAGCTGATGAAGTTTTTTGGGGGACCAAAAAATCTAATGGAGGAAGAGAAATGGACATTTGAGTTAGTAAATGTGCATGAATTATGCAATTTGGATTTACATCCGTCTAGGAAAATTGCGTAATGGATGATTCCATAATGGATGAATCTTTTAATTCTGAATTCGGTTAGGTGAATTCATGTTGATATCTAATATGACCATGAGAATGATGGTAATTTTTTGTATGATTTGGTTGGACAAAGACTTAGTTAACACATGGATCACATTTAAGCTGTTAGTATTGGAAAAAGCTTTCCCTTAGAGATAATGCACTTTGATGAAGGGACTAGTAAGCTTAATACTAACCAAAATGGGTTGAAAATGTGGTAGTAAACCATGTGTGAGGCCTTTTTTTATTGAATCACCATTTCATAAACGGATTATTGTTATCCATTAGAAACAAAATTTATGGGTTTTCCTTTGCTTGGTTGGGATACTAGATATGTGCCTATATGGTATGCAAAATCCGGATGGATTTTTAAGATCTTTGGAATATCGGAGAAGGTAGTTTAGGATCTTCTAGAAGGAATGAAATTCCTTATACTGATTCTGATATAGATATTGGACATCTATTATTGTATTACTCTGGTTGTTTTGAAGTCTTAAACGGTTTCCTTTTGGTTAATGAATACACTTGTGTTTTTTCAACAATATATGAACGATATTTCTCGTCCATTCTTGGGTCAATGCCTAGTGGTATTATTAGATGATATTTTTATCTATAGTGAATCACTTAAGGAACATGAGAGAACTCGACAGCTTGAAGTATTTTCTGGAATTAGTAGAAGATAAGATCCTATATTTGGATATAGAATAGCTAGTAATTTTTTTTTTATATTCTGGTAAACAGATCTAGAAGCAAAGAACTTTCTTGGAGGGAAAACTGATGGTATGAGACATTATTGCTTCCAACAGAAAATTCTTGTGTGAGAGTGATATGTAGGCCAGTGGTTAGTATTTACAGTAATGGTGATACTAATGAGTACACCCATTGGTTAATTTTTACAGGGTATTTTCGGATCCCTAATAGTATCTCATAATTTACAAATTGGAAAATCTTGAAGCTATTTCTCACCTTCTAAGAACCCTTAGTTATTTTAAATTTCTCAAACATAGATATCTGATTAAATTCATATGATCCTTCCAACGTGAAAATTACTTTTTTTTTGAAGAATTCTTATCATCATGTGAATTTATACTTGTATGACTAAGACTTGGAATTTGAGACATTCCAAGATATTTGTACTTCAATTTCTTCAACCCGGATTTTCTCTTGTGCATATATAGATCTCAGATGGATAATGGTTACTATCACTCATGTTGAATGTTTGGAAGAAAGTCATGTGTATAATAGAGTGAATCCTTTTTGGAAGGCACTTATAACTAACTTTTCATGATTTAGGTATTTTCATGTGTCATTTCTCTAGCTAATTTTTATAAGAAATCAAAAAATTTCTTTAAAAAGGAGGGGTGAAGTGATGGATAAATTTTATTATAGGATCTATCAGTTGCACAATTTTTGAATAAAAGAAATTCTCTAGGGATTATATTAAACAATATAGAACTAGAAGGGGTTTGAAATTGGAAATCTTTATGAGTAGTACAGTGTAAGATCAAAAGTTACTAATCCTAGATTTGTGTGGGATAGAAGTAAGTCTGATGATATCGCAATTAGGTCGCAATCATAATGGATAGTGAGCTGGCATCCATCCAAAGTGAGCTGGCATTCATCCAGTTGAATCTTCCCAGAAATTTACTTGCTAAACAGTTAGGGCAAGTCTGTAGCTTGAATTCGAGTGGAACGTTAACTGTCATCAATCGACATGGCCAAAGTGGTCAAAGTCTCCGAAATTACCAAAGTGGCCGAAGTTGTTGAAGTGGTCGAAGTCTCCAAAGTCACCGAAGTGCCCGAAGTCTTCGAAGTTTGTCGATGATGTCAATAAACATCGGAGCCACCTGCGAGCCATTTTCAAGTAGTTTTGCAGACTGTGTAGAAACACAAAAAAAGTTGCAAGTCTGGATAAGAATTGGAAAAAGATTAAAATGTCGATTAGTTGATTAGCAAGAGAATAATCTAACACTCCCCCTTAATCTGAATCCATGAATACCTTGACCTTTAAACTTAGTTCTGCACAGAGCTTTCCGTATCCAAGCTTAATGCCTTGGTAAAAATATCTATTGTCATATCTTGCGTTCGACAGTACTGCAATTTGACCTCTTTGTTGAGAATTTTGCTTGTGACGTAGAGATACTTAATTTCAATGTGCTTACTCCTAGAGTGAACTCTAGGGTTGGTTGTCAAGGCAATGGCACTTTGATTATCACAAAATAATAATGTCGGAGCATATTGGTTCAGACCGATATTTGAGAGTAAGTTCCTCAACCAAATTGTTTTCTTTGTAGTTTGTGAGGCTGTGATATACTCTGATTTTGTAGAAGATAGAGCTATCGAGAATTGCTTGCAACTGTTCCAGGAAATTGGACCATTGTTGAGGAAGAATGTTAATCCAGAAGTGGATTTACGAGTGTCTACATCTCCTGCCCAACTTGCATCTATATAACTATTGAGTAAATTGAGTTTGTCGTTGTCGACTGCTCCATAACAAATGCAAAAGTCCATAGTAACTCGATCTCATGACTCTAATAAGAGCCTTCCAATGTGTTATACCAGGGTTAGTCATAAACTGACTTAGGGAGCTGACTGCAAAAGCTATGTCTAGCCTGGTATAGATCATTGCGTACATAAGAGATCCTATTATTGAATGATAAGGATACTCACGCATCTGCTCCTTATCTTCGATTGTTCGGGGACATTGGTCCTTCGACAATTTAAGACCTGGTTCAATTGGTGAGAGAGCCAACTTACAGTTAACCAGATTATATCTAACTAACATATTGTAGATGTAACTCTATTGAGTATGTAGATCAACTTTCGATTTTTGTCTCTATGGATTTGAATACCAAGGCAAAAATGAGCTTTGTCCAGATTGGTCATGCGAATTCGGATGGGAGCATTGTCTTGTCTTCTTTTATCAGATCGATACTGTTGCCGAAGAGCAATGCATCGTCCACATATAAAGTGATAATGATAAAAGACTATTGCACTATCTTGAAGTAAACGTTGGAATTTGAAGAGCTTGGTGTATAGCCGTGATCAATAAGGAAAGTAAAACAACTGTTCTTCTACAGAATTCATCAATAAAGACAATGAGATACTTTGCATCTAGCAATGATGGAGTTTTCATAGGTCCACATATATCTGAATGAGCAACATCTAATAGACCTTTTGTTGCATGCCTATGACTTGATCTAAAAGGAATCCTAGTCTGCTTTCCAAGGATGCAGCTATGACAGACAGGGAGATCGATTTTTTCAGAAGGATAGTCGAGATCAAGTGCTAGGAATTGTCTGGACATGTTCAAAACAAATGCATAATTCAACTGTCCTAAGCAATGATGCCATAGTAATGATTTATTGACAAGAACAAAGGTTTTCAAGGCTTGACTAGAATCAGAATAACAATGTGCCAATCTATATAAGTATCTATGCCTCTTGCCGAGTGCAAGGATCTTATTACTCCTATCAATAATTCTGCATTGATCAAATTCAAACTCCACCTTATGACCTGAATTTGTAATTCTACTTACTGATAACATATTTGTAGAGAGTTTAGAAACATATAAGTCTTTTGACAATAGTTTGAATTGATCATGCTGGAACCTTAATCTTATAGTACCTTCACCTTTGATAGTGTGAGTGCTATCGTCACCAAGATGAACATACTTCTTTGTGTGTAAGGCGTATAGGAATGGAAAATCTCACAATGATTGGTCGTATGTGGAGTAGCTCCAGAATTTAGAAACCACGAATCATCCGAATTCGCGTATTTGTCCTTTGACCATAAAAGCGCCTTCATCCATTTCGACTTTAGGAGATGTTGTATGTTATGTCCATGACCAGTGCATAGGATTCGATATACTCCTAGTCTTGGATATATAGTACTCTAGTGAAGCAAGCTGTTAGTTATGCCACATCATACTGGACGTGACCCGAAAGTAAGTAATATCTTTGTGAGGCCCAGAACACACTAAATGGAGTTTAGACAAGGTATGAGATAGTGTATGAATGTGTAAAATTATCAATAGCAATTCTATGAATAGTTGCTCCATGCTTAGGACTCTATTCTAGGTGA
>MU835241.1:0-40711 GCA_029204225.1 Diphasiastrum complanatum | reverse complement strand
GACACAAACCTAAAAGGTATGAAACAAATTATGCTCTCTTATCTAGCATTATTCAAAGCAAAGAACCTTCGACTTATGGTAAAGCGAAGGATGATGACATTTGGGTCAAGGCCATGGGAGAGGAGATGGAGTCAATTGCTAAGCATAGCACATGGGACTTAGTAGAACCACCAGTTGGCAAGAAACCCATTGGTTGCAAATGGGTATACAGGACTAAGTACCATGCAGATGAAAGTATAGCAAAGCACAAGGCAATATTGGTGATCAAAGGGTATGCACA
The DNA here is from genome assembly GCA_029204225.1 of Diphasiastrum complanatum. NCBI lineage: Eukaryota > Viridiplantae > Streptophyta > Lycopodiopsida > Lycopodiales > Lycopodiaceae > Diphasiastrum > Diphasiastrum complanatum. The sequence continues at coordinate 40,431 of MU835241.1, read as the reverse complement.
AAGTAAAGGCATTGACTATGAGGAGACCTTTGCACTGGTATGTAAGTGGAATTCTCTACATCTACTTGTTGCTTTAGCTTCACATTTTGGTTGGCCTTTGCATCAGATGGATGTGATATCTGCTTTTCTAAATGGTGAGTTAGAAGAAGAGGTGTTCATGGATCAACTTGAAGGCTTTGTAGCGAAGGGCAGGAAAATAAAGTATGTCCCTTGAAGAAAGCGCTTTATGGTCTTAAACAAGCACCACGTGCGTGGTATAGCAGGATTGATGCCTACTTTCGTTCAAAGGGGATGGTGAGAACACACTTTGATCCAAATCTATATGTCTTATGCTTTGATGGTATGGTTGCTTTGATTGCTCTTTATGTTGATGACTTGATTATTACGGGAAATAATCAATAGATGATAGATATGATCAAGAAAGACCTCATGGAACAATTCGAGATGACAGATCTCAGCCTAATGCATTATTGTCTTGGAGTAGAAGTATGGCAAAAAGGACACGAAGTGGGTTTAACACAGGTGAAGTATGTCAAAGAGTTGCTGCACGGGTTTAGGTTGCAGGATTGCAAACCAATGAATACTCCTATTGAACCAGGTAAAAAGCTTTCTAAGCTTGATGAGTCACAGTCATTTGATGCTACACTGTATAGGTAGTTAGTAGGGAGCTTGATTTACCTTACCACAACTAGACCAGATATATGCTATGTTGTTGGCATTGTAAGTCAGTTTATGGCAGCACCTACAGAAACGCATTGGAAGGTAGCTAAACGCATTTTGCGTTACGTGAAAGGCACTTCAGATTATGGCTTGATTTACAGGAAGCATGATGGATTACTTGAGTTGTGTAGTTATGTGGATGCGGATTGGGGAGGTGACTATGATGATCGTAGATCCACCACAGGGTATGTATTTTAGTTTTGTGGTAGTTGCTTTTCCTGGTCTAGTAAGAAGCAAAGTACAATTGCTCTTTCCACCACAGAAGCAGAGTATAAGGCAATGTGTAGTGCAGCATAGGAAGCTATATGGTTGAGACAAATCTTGGAAGAAGTTGGCATGAAGCAAAAAGATCCCACGATATTACATAGCGACAGTCAGAGTGGCATTCAGCTAGCAATGAATCCAATGTTCCATGCGAGAACTAAACACATTGAGATTCAGTATCACTTTATACGTGAGAGGCTGCTGAGTCGTGAAATTCATGTTGTTCATTGTAGCACACAGAAGAACAACTAGCTGATATTTTCACTAAGACACTTGTTGGAGAAAAGTTTGATAAGTTTAGATCAAAGCTTTCTGTACTTAAAGTTTGTTAACTTCAAAAGCTATGTATATGACTGTATAAAAAGTAGACTCTACTTTAAGGGAGAGAGTTAGAATTTAAGTAGAATCATTGTGCTACTGTACTGTGGGTCCTATCAGCTAATAAGGATCAGTTGGCCTCGCCATGAGGCAAGTCGACGGGACACGCGTCCCGCCAACGGCAACCTGGGTCATGCATGAGTTGCCTGAGTGAACAACTATATGTACAGTGTAATTTCATTTTGAGAAATACAGTTGCTATGTGAGCTTGATGTGGAGAGTGTTTTCTGTCTGTGTTACTGTGTAGCATGATCTATGTTCCTGTGCAAAGCGAATTCTAAGTAAATTTGCACTAGATGTCGTCCATAGAAAACAAAAGCTAATTGTGTGCATTCAATGTCTCACATCAACCAATTGCATTCAAATTGTCTATAGTGGGGACATTTGAGGACATGGCCCTACCTTTTTTGCACAATGTGTGACTAACTTGAAACTCGAAAAGCTAAATGTTTGATGAAATTTGTTTAAGTCAAGACTTTGCATCATTTCCTTGATGGTTGTTTCAAATATTAGTGGTTGTTTCAAATATTAGAGCCTTGCTAGATTATAATTTCTCATTACTATGTATTTTTTTCAAAGTTCAATAAATTTAAAAACCTATGCCCATTATAGTTTTGTCCTTTGGTTGTTGTAATGCAAGCACCCTTGCTCTAGCTCTTGTATGTCATCACTATTATCATAAAAAACAATTGTCTATTTTCAATCAATGTGTCTCCTTCTTTAAACATGCATTGAAATTATTTGTATTTTGTTGTGAGTGGCTTTCTTTGGAAAACAAAAATTTCCTTTTGCTAAAATTTTTACCTGAATTCTATTTTTTATGGGGACTTGTTAAGTCTGCAAATTCTCTCTATTTTTTAACAGTCTGCAAAAATATGCAAAATCTAGCATAGTCTGAATAAATACAAGGCATTTGGCAACAATTTGCAAAAGTACCCTTAGTTTTGCACATACTGACTAACATTGAATGGTATAATCCACGACTTGGTTTTAACAACTAAGTATAACACCTATGAACATCGATCAACATTTCAAGTGACCAAGTGAGGAGTTTCTATGACTAAGTAGAATGTCGATTGGCATTTTCTATGACTATTGACTAGTCAGCCTAAAAGACTGACAAATGTAGAATCAAGTGCCTAAAGCCCATTTGAGAAAACATGTAAAGGATGATCGACCCAAGTGTTATGTACCATAACGGTGCGCCCTTCAATGATGACCTCGCAATGGGCATGACACAGGTCTGGCATTATTGACATTTTTTAGTGCCACACGTCACCATCGTAGGTGGTCATGTGTCGCCGGCGGGACCGTGCTTTTGATGGGACCCACTACGCTATGTCTATGTAGTGGTGGGGCTTTCGAAACCCTTTGCCATTCACTCAGTCTACCCATGAGTTGGTGGATGGAGAGCACATGCATTAGCTAGGATGTATCTCCAGGCCAAAGGATGTATATTAGGGAGAGCTGAGGGCGATGGCCGATAGTATAGGACGCTAGGTATCGCCGGAGGCTTGACTAGGCATGTGGATGTTGATAGCTCCAGTCCATGGGGGTGGGTCGACAATGGCTCTATGGATGGGCAAATATGGTGCATCATCACTGGTATAGAGTGTGTGTCAACCTTCGAGGCAATCGGAGATCTAGGGAGTTGTCACATTTCGTATCATAGCTGCCAATTCCCTTAGGTGCACAAGTTTCTTTTTTCTATTGGGGAGGTGGCTGAGTTGGTTGCCATAACTTTACTTCCAAAACTTTTCTTGGAAAGGTTGTGTGTAGTGTTGGGAAGTAGATTAGTTGGTTGTGAAATAACCTCTCTATTTTCCTTCATTGACTTTTTCTTTGTAAAACCTCAAGATTTATATTGTTTTGAATCTATTTGGTCTTATAGAGAAAGGGGGCTCCTCCTTTTGGTTTCTCTTTTACTGAGTATTGCGTACTTCCCCAACCTACTCTCCTTTGAAAGTAAAATTGAAAAGCTAACTATTTATTGTAAAGTTTGTAAAAGCTTAAAAGCTAGAGCTTAAATCTTAATGTAAGAAATCTAAGCTCTAAGTTGTAAAACCAAAATTGGTTTTGATTTAAAATCCATTGGCTTAAAAGACTGAAACAAGAAGCATCCTTGCTTTTTTGTCCTTGTAGTTTGTACTGCTCTTCCCTCTCTCTGTACTTGTAGATCTCCAAGCTTACGTAGGAGAGAGGAGGTGGATTGGGACCAAAAACAAAGTTGATAATACTTTGGAGTCCATGGGCCATGTGGCACCTTCTTGTGCCCCCACATGGAATGGAAACTCTATAAGGGACAAATGGGGCCTTTCTTGGGCCCCACTTGTCCTTTTTGCATGGAGGAAGGGGAGGAGCGTGGAGGAGGGATAAAGGGGTGTACGTTCTCATTCCTTCACCCCACTTTTCCAAGTTACTTGTTAGTGCTCCCTAAGCTTGATATAGTTCATTTTCTTGTTCTTTTAGCCTCTCTTCTTAGTTTTTGACGATTTTGACATCGTTGCCCTCCGTTTTTCCTCTAGTTTTTTGCTACCCCTTACTTTTTCCATGGACTCTTCTATGGATGTCAACTAAGCTCCAAGCCCGGTGTTGGAGGGTTTGCAGATCCCAGGGCAACCCTAAACCTAGTTAATAAGTGAGAGGGATTTGGCACCCTGCGTGTGTAAGTCCAACCCGATGATCACATAGTTATTTTGTAATTAGAAAGTTAATAAAAGGACTTTAGGCCTTTTTGCGGACTTTTAATGTCGCAGGCCTAAATGTCAAGTTAGTGAATAAAGTTGGGACTCCCACCAAAATTGGTTCAAATTCAAATTCAAATTGGTTCTCTCCAATTTTAAATGAGTTCCCACTCTTTTTTAAATTTGAATAGTTAGGGAGGTAGAAATGGGCAAATGGGATTTTGAGGCCAAGGCCCTCCTCTCCACTATAAATAGGAGCAAACTCGAGTTGCTCCTCATGTTCAAATCTTCATTTCAATATAAGCATATTGGCTCTCTTATGCAATTTGTAGTCCATTCCTATTAGAAATCCACAAATCATAATATGGATGGACAGACTGGGATTCGAACCCAGGACCTCCCTCATACCGGATGGGATGCTCTACCACTGAGCTATTCGCCCTATTTGATAGTTCTCTCTAGAGTGTGGATTGATATTCCAACACCCCCCCTCAAGCCACACTTGGTTGGGGTCCTAGTTGTCACCTGCCCCACAAGTTGGGCCACAGAAACTTCAAGTGGAAAACTTTGCAAATCTAATTCCTCAATTAAGGGTTCGAATCGGCTTGTAGCAATATTATTTCTAAAAATGCCATTTTGAAGTTAAAATCATTATTCAATAGATAAGAAACTTGTGAATGTCCTTGCTCTCTATTCTTTTTCCTCCGTCTCTCATGCTTCTATTGTATTTGCTAATTGTTAGATGTTTGGAGGTCTAAATCTTGTCAATTTGACTCGTCTTTTTAACTGAAGCTAAAGCAGACCTTGAACTACCATCTATCAGATGGGCGAGCCAGAACAGTAAGATTTGAAGATACTCAGAAAAAACATCCTGGACCTGTTTTGGTTTCCCATAGCTCCAAATCTGTGGCTCGCCTAGCTCAAATTAGAGAGACAATTACTTTTGCTCTGGTAATCAGAAAATCTCATGTCAAATTGATTGGTTGGATTCACAACGCCTTGAAAATCTGAAAGGCACATGAGAAAACAAAGAATGAAACAAATTGAAGAGGCAAACACAATTGAAAAAAAGAGTAATCAACTTGATTCTAATGATTATGATGATGAGGTGCAACATGACGAAGCCATGCACAACATGTTTGGATCTTACTTTGAAACAAATGAGAACGATGATATGCATGTACCTTCTAATGAGAATGGAGATCACGAACAATTTGAGATGGATGAAGACGAGATTCTATTGCACAAGGAGACAGACACTACTCTATATCCTGGAGCATCCATTTCGAGACTAGCCACGTCAATTCTTATTCTAAACCTTCAAGCAACATGCAAATGGAGTGATCGTAGCGTGACATCTTTATTCGGGTACTTAACGCGTAACACAACTATTGTACTTTATAGCGTTTACATTAAGTTAATTTTTTTTTTAATAACTCACATTGCTCTTTTTTTAGGTTGTTGCACCGAATACTTCCGAAAGAAAATGTGATACCTAAAACATGAAAGCACGAAAGATGATGACCGTGCTTGGAATGGATTACGACACAATACATGCATGTCCAGAAGACCATGTTCTATATAGAGGTGAGCATTCAGAAAAGCTTCAATGTCCAATGTGTAACACTTTACATTTTCAAGATGACGTACAAGGGGATAAAGTGCCACAAAAAGTGTTACGACATTTTCCAATTATCCCACGATTGCTGCGTTTATTTCGATGTAGATCTTTGGCACAACTAATGGATTGGCATGTCAAAAATCGATTTACGGACGATGTGATGCGAGTATCAAGTGATTGAAGACCAATAACCCGAGTTTAAAAACAAATTTGAGACTTGGGCTTGCTATGGATGGCGTAAATCCTTTTAGCGTTCAAGCATCAACTTGGTCCACATGGCCAGTTGTGCTCGTTAATTATAACATACCTCCATGGTTGAGTATTAAAATGAGACACTTGTTATTGGCTTTATTGATTCTAGAAAAGTACAAGGCCAAGAACATGGATGTGTATTTTGCACCTTTGGTCGATGAATTGTGCATTCTTCGGAATGGTATTCTGCTTACGACATCTCGAGACTTTTACAACAAAGGAACTTTGTTGTTCGTGGAATTCTAATGTGGACGATGCATGACTACCCCGGTTTAAGCGAATGTACATGTATCTATATAATGAATCTAATCTGTTCTAGGGTTTAAAGTTTGAGTATATTTAACTAGGCTTATGTTTAATTTGGTTTATGAACTATGCAGGTTTAACCACATCGGGTTACAATGCATGTTATATTTGTGGACCACTTTTGGAGGGTCGACATAGCACAAATATGTCAAAAAAAGTGGTGTACGAAAATCATCGCAAATACTTGTCGCCTGATCATCCTTTTCGAATGTCGAATAGGCGATTTTTTGGAGGGCGAGGAGATAATCCTCTAACTACACCACCACCCCCACGCATGGGAGTAGCAGAATGGCATGGTGAATGGCTTAAACATCACGATGTTAATTCTTCATGGAATGAATCCATTGATGGTATGAAACAGTTGTCTATCTTTGATAAATTACCCTATTGGAGGAATTTATTGATAAACCATCTATTGGATCTATGCACATATTCAAAAACATCGGTGAATCCTTATGGAACTACATCATTGGCATAAAAGACAACTCCGTAGTCCGTAAAGATCTACAAGCGGCCGATGCGAAAAGACCCTATTGTATTCAATACACCGAAGGTGGAGATGAGATTCTACCTAGCGTGCCATGGATTCTTACAAAAGAGCAACTCTTATATGTTAAACATGTCATAAAACAAATGAGAACTCCAACAGGCTATGCACATTCTTTATGCAAATTATTTACCAAAGATGGTAAATTAAGTGGATTAAAATCGCATGATTGGCATAAGATGTTGCAATTCATACTTCTACTTTCTATTCGAGGTCTCTTTAACAATGACGTACAAAATATGCTTTACAATTTGTCATCGATGATTAGGTTTGTATATTTTTTTAAGCACTTGTATAAATATGTGTTATCTCAATATTTTTATGTGTTAAACAACCTAGTGTACTATTTATCTTGCAGGTGGATTTCCTCAAAAGAAATAAAAAATAGTGAATTGGATTCCATGAAAATCTTAATGATCTAAATGATATGTTTATTGAAAAGAAATTTTCCAACTTTCTTTTTGGATTTACAAGTTCATCTTCTAGTGCATTTGGTCGAAGAAGTACCAATTGCAGGACCTGTGCAGACGAGATGGATGTTCTACCTTGAGCGCTTTATGAAAGTTTTGAAGGGCTTTGTGAGACAAAAGGCAAGGCTAGAAGGTAGCATTGTAGAAAGTTGGCTTGTACATGAATCTTTGTTTTATATCACCAAAATAATCTCACAATTACATCCTGCAAGTCCAAAAATGTGGTGTGAAGAAGAAGATGAACGTGTTAAGGGTGAAGTACCACAAGGAAATGGTGTGCAAAAGAGACTTTCACCTCAATCAAAAGAGAAAATTGACACGTTCATATTATATAATTGTGGACAAATAGAAAAGTGGATTTCAAGGTATGAAGAAGCCAAAAAGGAAAGAAACATAACATTGAAACGAAGAAGAAATATCAATCGAAGAAGAAGGAGGGCATTGGAGAACGATGAACCTTTGGAGCCTCTACCTTCAAAATGCTCTCGTGAATGAGTTTTTGATACGATGCTAAAAGCATCCGAAAACGGAAAAGAAGTGATCGAATTAGAATGAGAATTTGTTCGTGGATGTGGATGAAGGTTACTGTAATATTGTTTTTGTAAAATTTTATTTTTGTACTACTCAATATATGAATAATATTTCTAATTACAAACATTTTTTTTTTTGTGTTTTAATATACATCATACACAGCCATGTGGGCATGTGGACACCATTACCGTGTTCAGAGAGTTGACAACAAGCAACGTACATATGATTATGGTATAATGGCCAATTTTCAACAAGAGAGTCATTCTAGTGCGAGGGACCCTAATGTCATTTCGGACGACCTAGACTATGTCAGCACATTGCAACATATTTATGAAGTTGATTATGAGACTAACGTCAAATACTTTATTTTTGACGTAAAATGGTTTAAGGTCATCTATCGTGGAAGCAACATCACGATTAAAAATGATAACTCAAAGTTTTCTCAAATCGACTCAACAAAATGTATATCCATGGACTCTCATGACACTTTAGAATTGCCACGACATTGCAAACAAGTGAGACTCTAAAATTTCAATGTCATTAATATTCGCAATTCAATTATTTATGTATCAATCTTATAAGACTAACTTAATTTTTTTTTAATTCTTTGACAAATTATATTCCATCCAGATTGAATAGACCCAAGATGGTGGTATGTGATCCAACTTAATGCAAAAAAATGATGTGTGTTTGAAGGAAAAGATATTTGATATACATGACGAACCATCACCCAATTTTGACGACGTTTTGGAAGAACATGAACCACTCATCCTAACTCCAAATGATGTCAAAATGATGGGAGAATAAGGTACAAATGAAAATGATGAGATTCCTACAATCGTACAAGACCAAATTGGGGGTAATTTGAGGCCCCCACATTTCGACGAGATAGAACTAGAAGAAGAGGAGATTGAATATGAGGGTAGCTCACATCATCAAAGAGGCACAATCAAAAATTTACGATTATACCTAGACCTAGATTCAGATGAGTGTCAAGACTTGTGTGATGATGAGAATGACGTAAATGATGAGAATGATCTATGATTATTAATACTTAAATTCACTTGCACTCATTCTTTTTTTATATTCATCACAATACTTTTTATGTATACTTTTATAGATAGAGTTGAATGTGATAATTATAATACCCGAACCTTGCGGTTATGTCCTATTTCAGAATGTCACCACATACTCTCTCCTTGCGGCATGTAGGTTTTTCCATGCAAGTTGGAAAGATTAGAACCTCGCTTTTAACGGGAGAAAAGTAAGGGCTACACACCTTCCTAGGATTGAGAATTTTAATTATCTACATTTCACCTTTGCATATCAACTAATTGCTAGTGTATGCAGAAAAATACGATATTGTTTTGAACAAAATGAAAATGATGAGTTACATTTAATTTCTTACTATGTTAGATAACGTATTCCAATAATAATAAAAATTGAAACAACACAAATTGAAAGTGCAAATGTGCAATTGCTCGCTCTTTAAACGTCCGCTCTCTCTTTTTGAATATTTTTGTCACATGCACAAGCAATTAAAAAATAACACTATATTACATAATTGAACCATTATTATAAGCAAATTCAAACATACAAATCAAACATACAATTACCATCAAACACTATCTAGTCATCTACTACTCTAAATCTTAATCAAAACTCTCTCTCTCTCTCTCTCTCTCTCTCTCTCTCTCTCTCTCTCTCTCTCTCTCTCTCTCTCTCTCTCTCTCTCTCTCTCTCTCTCTCTCTCTCACACACACACACACACACACACACACACACATTATAAATCTAATATAAATTTTCTATCAAACACTATTTATTTATCTATCACTTTTAAATATTTTAAACTAATGCATAATACAAAACACACACACACACACACACACACACACACACACACACACACACACACACACACACACACACACACACACACACACACACACACAATCTATTCATCTACTACCCTAAATCTTAATCAAAACACACACACACACACACACACACACATTCTCTCTCTCTCTCTCTCTCTCTCTCTCATCTTAAATTCAAAATGCAAGACACAATACATACACACTTCTTCTCTCTCTCTCTCTCTCTCTCTCTCTCAAATCTTAAATCTTAAATTAATGTATAATGCTAAACATATTCTCTCTCTCTCTCTCTCTCTCTCTCTCTCTCTCTCTCTCTCTCTCTCTCTCTCTCTCTCTCTCTCTCTCTCTCTCTCTCTCTCTCTCTCTCTCTCTCATCCATCTATCATTCTTAGTCCTATATAAATATAAATCTAAAAATCTATTACTACCATAGACTATGTATTTATCTATAGTCTTAAATTCTAAATCAATGCAAAATGTTAAATACACACAGACACATCATCATCATCATCTTCTTCTTCTTCTTCTTCTTCTTCTCTCTCTCTCTCTCTCTCTCTCTCTCTCTCTCTCTCTCTCTCTCTCTCTCTCTCTCACACACACACACACACACACACACACACACACACACACACACACACTATAAATTTAACAATCTATTACTACCCAACACTATCTATATCTATTTGTCTATTAACCTAAATTATAGATCAATGCAAAATTCAAAACACATACACATCCTTTCAAACACACACATATACTAACTTAAATAATTCTAACAATCTATTATAAACACTATCAAAAATCAATCTATTATCAACACTCTCACAATCTATTATAACTCTCTCTCTCTCTCTCTCTCTCTCTCTCTCTCTCTCTCTCTCTCTCTCTCTCTCTCTCTCTCTCTCTCTCTCTCTCTCTCTCTCAAAACTTTATTTTTCAAAAAAAGAACAAAACATAAACTCCAAAATCTTTCAATATCTTCAAGCATACGTCTACACTCGACCTCTTCTCTCTCTTTCTCTCTCACAAATTACAGATCTAATAATATATTATTACCAAACTATCCTAAATAATACTAACAATCTATTACAAAACCATTCAAAACCATATTCATACTAACAATATTCAAAACCATTTTAAATCAATGCAAAAATTTGAAGCACATACACATATAATACACACACACACTCTCTCTATCTCTATCTCTTTCTATCACTCACACTCTCTATCTCTTCTCAAAATAAACAAACAAACACCAACCTCAAACAAACAAACAAAAAGCAAAACAAACAAAAATCAAGCACCAACCTCAAACACTGATCTTGAAGCACCCTCAAGCACTGATCTTCAAGCCCTCAAGCATTGATCTTCAACACCCTCAATCGCCCTCAATTGCTCCAAAGACGCTCCAACCTGCAAAAAAACAGAGTGAGAGAGAAGGCGTTGGATCGCACGAATACAAAAAACCAAACAGACGTCGGAATCCGACCACTTCAAAATGCATCAAAATCCGACGTCCATGCCCATTCCAGGCCCGGACGACAGGTCCCAGATGCCGTGGACAAGTTTTCTGATTGTCGATGTGGACGTTGAAATCCGACGGACGTCAGATTACACGTATTTTTTTTTTGAAAAAACATGTCAGGTCATATCCACATTTGAATGTCGAAATCCGACATGTCGGATTTTGACGTGCCTTTCAAAAATTGGTTGCCACCCATATTTTTCGATCGCCAAACTCTGATTTTTGGAGTTTTTACGAAGACATCGTATTTCAACATGTTGGAGTGCGACGGATTATGAAATTTTCGAACATACATCAGATGCCCACATCAGAATCTGCGTGATATGTTATTGTCTCAGATCATAATTCTTAAGATCCATTTCTTAAAATTTTAGCGGGTTTATTTCGTATCCTATCCTCAACCCAAGATCCTTATTCATGCCACAACAAGATGCCTAGTGCAAGCTAACCATCTTGGGCACCGTGGCATCGAACTGCTTCGGAGATGGAACAACATGAGCAACCCTAATGATGTCTTGTGCTATATCTTCTTGATCTTGCTGATTGATCTAAAATGAGTCATCAAAAATAGTAGAACTGTCATGGAACTGTTCGAATCTTTTTTCAAGGGATTTGGTATCAACGGGTCCTGGACTCTTGGGCATCTGCAAAATTTCATCGGGGCCCAACGGGTCAGAATCATCGAACATATCCATAAATTGGGGTATTTGGTGAAATGACTCGGATTTGTGGGGGTGAGGCAGCTTGGGCAGTTGTGATTGGAATAGTGGATCCAATGGTCACAGACTGACCCTGTGAGGAAGATGAGATGAGGAATGCATCAATGGATTGGTGAATGGATAGCTCAATGCAAACAATAGCAAGGGGTGGAAGCGCAGCTGAAGATGTCTGCCTAGTGCTACGTTGGGACGCAGAAGACGAGTAAGGAATAACGATTTCGCCGCGCACACGACAACGACTATGAGAACTGGATGCCTGGTGTGATGACTCAGCAGACGTGTCTTCATACACAGATAACATGACATCAACAACAAACCCATGGATTTTATTATCAAGATAGGAGACCAAAAGGAGTGACAAAAGTGTTTCTTGGTATTGTCTTTAATGGCCCGCTTGAGCTCACCAAAGATTGTCTTTAACCAGCTATAGGCTTCTAGTGGCTGGCTATCAAGCTCATAATTGGATTCTATTATGCGATGCAAAATTTGAGAAGAGATGCGCTCCTTCCTAAGGTTGCCAACCATCAGGAAGTTATTCAGTAGTTGTGCAACGACATGGATAACAGGATCGCGGATGCATTTTAGCAAGTAACCATCATTTCTCCAGTACAGTTCATCAGAGGTGTCCATAAAGGATTTTATGACACTCTTGGCATGCTTATGATTGGGCGAGGGCTGTTGCCAGAAGAGATGCCTATGGCTGCAAGGGCGGCCTCTGTCACACGCACCTTGTGTGTAGCGGTCTGCTAGGTGATATCATGCATATTCAATAGCAAATTGAAAATAGCAAATAGAAATATCATGATAGATCAAAAGTACACAAAAATGTTTTTTTATGTTAGTGAAACAATAATTTTCTTTTGGTAAAGGTACATGGAACAAATTGTTACTTAGACCATTGTCGACATTGGACATATATCGAAGCTTTGCCAATAAATTTTTCTTTGTCTTGCAAAGGCAATATTATGTTCATGTTGGTCAATGTACTTTGTGAAAAAGTCGTCGTCAAAAAAGGTGTCTAAATTTTGAAGATTGGCTACAATAGATGATAAGTATTTTAAGTCATGGTCATAAGTGCAAATAACAATTCACGGAAAGTGAGGCATGGGGCCAAATAACAAAATATTTACAAGCTCAAATCAAATCCGAAAAATTCAAACAAAGTGAAAACTAATTTGTAATGACCTATTTTGACAGCTTTTAAAAAAATTGCAATAACTTTTACATCTTTTACCCAAATTGCTTGCAAATTGGTGCAAATGATAGAACAAAGCTCTTAAAGTATATGGAATCAAATTATAAATTAGAAACGAAAATGAATGCTAAAAATTAGTCTGAACAGCCCTGAAAATTCAAAAGCTAGAAATTAACAAAAAAACAGCTACAAAAACAATAAACTCATAAAATCTAATGGAATTCACATAGAATCATGATGAATCGTGGATCTTAGGCTCTAATACCAAAAATTTCATGTGCCAAATCTAACCCAATAGTAATTACAATGGAAGTAAAGCTAATAGCAAGAGAAATGCAAAGCATCCAAAACTCCATTGCAAGTTGAATGGGTAATTTTGCGGGCCAAGGAGAAAACTTATGGACCATTCAGGAGCAGTGGAGTTTTTAGTTCTAAACAAAATCATATACGAGAGACCACGGTCAGGGATAAATTGGTCAACCATCATATTTTTTAGTTGCTAATTTCTAGAATTCATAGACCACCCGTTGATCCAGGTACACAGCAAAGACCTCTCGAAGTACGGGCGCCTCATAATGTGCATGTTTCAAATTTAATGGAAAAAATGAAACTTAATCCTCATGCCATTGTGGTTCCGTTCATAGTCTTAGTGTATCCTGCAAAAAGCCCAACCAAGAAAGACTTCAAGGAAGAAAAAACAATGAATTATAATTACTTTGTAATTGGTTGGTCGCATTCCGCAGAGGCCCGCAGACAATTGATGGCCATGTACCCTGCCTCCATGGTTTTTGGTTTTGTTGATTGCAAGGTTTTCGCAGGGTTGACAATTGAAGAAGGAAAACTTTTAACTTGGGCTCATAATAATGATAATGATTATCGAACAAAGATGTCTTTATGGAGAAAATAATATTTTTCCATCACAAATTCAAAGACCATCTTATTAAACATGAAAAGCCTGATATAAATCTCAGGAGAACCTGTTTGCTCGAAGTTGGAGTCTTTATTGACGAGTCGGAGAAGCCAGACGATTTAAGACAGTTTGATCCATTGTTCCAAGTAGCCTTCTACAATGGAAATATCTGGAAGCTTCAAAATAAAATCTTTACCATGTGGGAGAACAAGGAGCTTAAAGGTTAGAAGACTACTAGAGTTAAGGATGAAATTGCAGGTGAAAAATAATCAAAAAGTAAAATAAAAGATTTGTTTGTTGAAGGACTGTCGGAAGATATGAAAGGCCATCTTTGGAGGTCTTTGCAAGGGGTGAAAGGCGAGGTGGTACTCACTTCTGTTTTGACAAGGGTGATTGAGAAGGTGCTTTTGCTTGAGGAAATGGCGAACAAATTTAGCAAGTACGTAATTTGCTGATAAATGTTTTTATTGCTTTCAAATTTACTTTTTAGAGTAATCATATACCTCATCCTTTTTGTTTCTTGCAGTCACAAAATTTTCATGAGAATACAAGAAGTTATCGTGTGGAGGCTGGCCTGTAAAAGCTAGGAGGAAGTCATAACAAACTATCCTATTTCAAGCTCCCATGCTGCCCTTTCGGAGCTTTTCTTGTCATTCAAAAAATTCAAGGTGATAATTAATTTTGTTTTCTTATTTGTTTTAGTTGGTAGTATGTTTTAGTAACTAAAGTGATGATTTATGCTTTTTACAGCCAAAGCGAGTGAAGGGTGTGGATGCAATTGATTGCCCGCCAAATTTTTTAATGCATATTGAGAGGGCCAAACAAGAGCACATGAGAATCGAGATTTGTGGCAACATGCCTGCCCTGTTTGAAGAATTTAAAACCTTCATGAATAATGATCCCACAATAAATCCCGTGTACTATAAAGTCTGTGTTGGAGATGTACAAGAGATGATATCTATCTCATTGCAATGAAGACTACAACAATGTCTTCAGTGTTCCTATCGTGACATGCAAGTTGAGGCACATTGAGGGATCTCACACTCTTGTCAACCCTTACCAAAAGCCTCAATGCCTAATAAGCATGTTGATTACCTTATTTTCAAACCAAGATGAATGGCTACTGGATCTATTTGCTAGAACATGTATTAAAAATTGCCGTTACATTTTTAACATTGATTTATTTTTCAAATATTATTGTGAATATGAGTGATAAAAATGCATCGGTTTATGTAGGTACTATGACATTATGTGTTGTAAAATCCCGAAGAAATTGCATAGCCCTGGAACTTGATGAAACCCAAGCGCGGTATATTGAAATGAGCGTGACATCCCTGCATGAGCTTCCCAGGAGGTTGGTTGACGGGCTCTTGCTTCGAATGATAAGTTTCAAAGTGCATCTTTGGATCCCATGCCTTCGATTCATTGTGAGGAAGCTGAATTGGGAGGTTTAGTTGACGAAAATATTTTAGATGAAGAGGCAAATCCTTCAGATGAAGTTATTGCATCCCAAGAGGATAAAACGGCCGAAAAAAGATGACCAAGTTTTAGATATTTAGAATATCTTGATTCGATACATTTCAACTTGCCATCTAGTGGGGAGAATCAAAGTCCCTAATTTGTAGGGATCTAGACAAGTTTGTGTCATAAGTTTGATGATTTATCATAGGTCAATAAATCATTAACTTTAGGATTAAGGATGTTATAAATGAAATGGAGAAGGACGAGAAACTAAGATCATGCTAATCTATATGTTTTTGCTTTCTACATTGTATATTTAAGGTCATACCTTAATGTGCTTTATGTTTTAGGTTATTTTACTGATCCTATAGCACATTCAAGTTTTTTACAGTAGCTTCACATGTGTAGGTACTCAAAAGAGATCCAAATCATTGGTGTTTTGGCGATCTTTTGGAGCACTGCTATTAAACTAGTCTATTTCTTGCATTCTAGCTTACTTCACTTAAAAAAAACTTGACCTTGTGGCCCAAGTCTACAACTTTATTGATTGAAAGAAGATTCTTTATCAGATTCAAAACATGAAAAACATTTGAAGTCCCTACTCTCGATATATGTGTGAAGGCATAATGTTTACACATGAACCACTGTCAATAACAACTGCTACTGAAGGGAGGTTCTTGTGCTGAACAGGTAGGGTAACATTACTTTTCTCATTTTCACAAGTGGCACCAATGGCCATTACGAACTAGTCATCATATAAAAGCATCCATGGAGGGTCATGTTGGTGTAATTTTATCTCCTAACCAGGTGGTTAAGGCTTGGCATAGGGGTTTGGAATTCTTCAAAACATCACCTAAGGGCATGGTGACATGACTGGACAATAAAGCAGTCCCACTTCCTTCTGGTTCTAGGGAGGCGAAGGGTTCTTCATCGAACTCAGGTTGGATAGGTCCTTCTTGGTTTATGGGTGAGGTAGGAGCATTCACAACTTGGTTAGAGTGTACAGGCGAATCCATAGATGGTATTGGCCGATTGAGATCACCAATAGGGGCCTTAGCTTGCTCCTCTTGTATCCACTTTTTTACCTTGATATATTGATGTTGTTCTTTTTGCGGGTTGGGATACTCTCCTGGTCCAGTGGATTTAGTGTAATGGCTTATAGTATGGGGTTGACTATGCTCCTCGTTCAAAATTTTCTCTACCATTGGGGGATCTTTCAAGCGTTGGGCACGTGTCTGAACATAGACAGGGGCTTCTAGTTTTGTGGATTTCGCTCTCCTATCATGTACATTAGTTGCTAGGTTGATAGGTGCGTCAACTTGCGACTCTACTAGTCGGGATGGGTAACCTTTATAGCAATGGCCATGGCCACATTCCCTACAAGTAGGTGTGTAGGTGCCCTTGTATGGGCACTCAGCAATGCGGCGGTTCTCTCCATAGCCATAACATTAAGGAGGTGCTCTGTTTTCGTAGAAATGTTGTTGCATGGTAAATAAGGAAAAAATAGAAGCTTCAGTTCCATCCGGATTTTCTCTGTTTCTGGCCAATCTTGTGGGTGTCTTGGCTCTCCTGACTCAAATTAGCATCTTCACAAGTAGGGGATGCCACCTACAAATAGGCAAACCAAGACCTTGAGGGAACAATGAGATACGACACTCACAAAAAGTCTATCAAATTGGGGATCCCAAAAAAGTACAAAAATCAGGATTTTCACACTTTCCAATGTAGAATGATGGATACTTGGGCTCTTGGCTCGCCCTGTGGACAGTGTACTGGGCTCAATGAGATCTATACATGTGAAGCAGACGAGCCAACATATTACAAATTGAAGCCTGTAGGTCAAAAGCAGTATGTTTGGGATTTTTCGACTTTCTGGCTGATGCTTTGGGTGTCTTGGCTCTCCTGACTCAAGTTAAGCTCTTCTTGAGTGGGGAATGCAACATGCAAATAGGCGATCCAAGAGCTTGAGAGATCAGTGAGATATGATACTTTGGGATTGTACAATTCTTGAATCCCAGCTGACAGGCTGTTTGGGATCCTAGAAAGTGCAAAAATCAGGATTTTCACACTTTTTGATGTAGAATGATGAGTACTTGGGCTCTTAGCTCGCCCTCTAGACAGTGTACTAGGCTCAATGAGATCTATGAATGGTGAAGGAGGTGAGCCAACATATTACAAATTGAAACCTGTAGGTCAAAAGTAGTATGTTTGGGGATTTTCGACTTTCTGGCTGATGCTTTGGGTATCTTGGCTCTCCTGACTCAAGTTAAGCTCTTCTTGAGTGGGAATGCAACCGACAAATAGGCGAACCAAGAGCGTGAGAGAGCAATGAGATATGACACTTTGGGATTGTACAATTCTTGAATCCTAGTTGACAGGCTGTTTGGGATCCCATAAAATTTTCCAATGTCGAATGAAGAGTACTTGGGCTCTTGGCTCGCCCTTTGGACATTATACTAGGCTCAATGAGATCTATCAATGGTGAAGGAGACGAGCGAAGATGGGTTTTTACTGAGGCTGGAAAGGCAAGTTTCTCAAAAACTTTGAGGGCTGATATGTCGGGAATGGTGCAAGCTCTTGGCTCATCCTTTTGATACAGTCTTCAGCAAAAGAAAATTCATAAGCATATGAGCTTATGGATTAGGCATCATCGTGATATGGCACGACGAGCTTATATGGATGGGCAATCCAAGCCCTCCTGGTGTTCAAGAAGTGATTGGAACCATGTAAAAGCGGATGAATGAACACCAGATAAATACAAGATTCAGAAAGATGCCGCAGCCGCTAGGATGCATGGGATAGGCAATCCTAGGTTGGGCTCAAGTGGAAAGACGGGATTGCAAGCAAGCATGGTAAGTGAACCTACACTACTCTTATAGTTTATCTTGAATTTCATATGCTTTTATTTTTTAATATGTATTATGACTAGCTGCTCCAACGTAGCCCTAAATTATTTTCAACTTAAATTGAATGCGTGGATAGTTGGCAGACTATGGACATCTGCCAACTAAGGAGGAGTACGAATTTGCCTTCAGAGAATCATACGATGCATTAGTCAACAAACTAAAGAGCGAGGGTCATCCTCCAAATGTAAGTACTAGTTTTTCTATTATTTCGACGTCAATTTTATTTAATTTAATGCGATCAAGCATTAAATATTAATGTAGTTTGTTTGCTTGTGTTCATGCAGACTGGACGTCACGACGACGACGAGTAGATTAGGTTTATAAGTTTTAGTTGATGTTAGATCTAGAAATACTCATGCGACATTAAAGCACCAATTTTGTAATACATTGGGTGATATTATGAAAATATTATTATTGCAAATGATCATGCTATATTGCCATTGCTTTTATATGTGCAATGATCTTTCTTCAAAAATTGCAATGTCAAATTTTGAGATGTGGATTGACGTAATAACCAACTAAGAATTCAAAACCATGTGGAATGTCGAATTTCAATACAAAAATCAATATGATATATAGAAATGTAAATGAAATTTATGATGTGCATAAAGCAATGCAATAAAGTATTGTCATTCATAATGGACATGAAGTAATGCAATAAAATATAGAATGAAAAGTACCTCATGCTTAGCTTGTTGTTTGATCCAAATGTTGAATGCAACTCAAAACTATTGTTTCAAAAACAGTTCATGAACATCGCTTCTCCAAGAACCCAACTCCAAAAACAACTTGATAAAAATGCGCGTGCTATTTTTTATGCATTTATTTTATATAATTTGGGACGTCGGAATCCGACATCCAAACGTGTAGACGTCGGATAGACGGACACACGTTGGACCTTTTTTTTTTTATCATTCTGTTAATATATGTCAGATTTCGACGTGTATTTGGGATGTCGGAATCCGACATTCAAGTAGATGTCAGATGGACTCGGACATTCGTCAGACAATTTTATGGATCATTCTATATTTACAGACATCAAAATCTGACGGTTTTTTTGGACGTCGCATTGCGCCGTCCATGTCCAATCGCAAGCAACGTCTTTGGACGTCTCAATCTGACGTCCACGTCAGATTCATTTCCATCGACCATGAAGTGTCGCTCTGGATTCCGGCAACTTATGTGTGTCGGATTGCGATGCGTTTTAAGGATGTCGGATTCTAACAACCTTATATCGACGTGTTTTTCCGACGTCCGTGACGAATTAAAAAAAAATTAAAGTCACGATTCACGTCGCAAATCGCGACGGGTGTTGTAGTGTGAATGGCTATCCCTGTTCAACAATCAAATTAGATTTCAAACCAGAAGATCCTCTCAAATCAAGCAAAATCATTGTACATTTTACTCTTTGAAACAAAAAAATGACAAAAATACTAATCATGAAAATAGACACATAAAAAGGAAAAACAATATACAAGTCAAGTGAAAAAGGAGCCAAAGAAGCAAAACAAAAAAATCCAAAATAAAGAAAAGTAGAGAGAATCTATATAGCAGGTGGGAAGTGGTAGTAACGTCTTAAATGATACCATTTACCAATGTTGGTAATGGGGTCCCCTTGAAGGTGGCAAGTTGCACATCGCCATTTCCATAAATCTTTGTTACCTTGTATGGACCCAAGCCTGAAATTTTCAGTTTGTCTTTCATGACCTTGCGCTGACACATTAGAGCTAAGTCATCTTTATGGAAGTCCCTTGTCATCTAGAGTGAATATTGAGCATCATGGGAGGACCTCTTTTTCGCAAGGTTTTGCAAGTGGTTCCAATGGGAGCCAAGATATATCGACCATGTTCACCCCGATTTCAATCTCATCATCAAGGGTGACAGGTTTCTGGTTTGTGGCTTTCGGTTCTCAATTGGCTTCTTGGAGTAGGGAAATGGATCCTTTTACGGAGCTCATACAATTGGCTGTAGCTAGGGCATCAATCCAATTGATGATATCGGTATCAGAATCTTGATGGATTCCCAACAACTTATTGCGCTTCTTCTGGCCTCGGTCGATCATGTGGTCAGTGGTGGATGAAGTTGTCTGCTCTGAGGGCTCGAAGGCTTGATTGTCTAGGTATTTGGATCAACTCTCACAACTCGATCTCGGTTCTCAAGTGTGATTTGGTCTGTACCCCAGTCATGGCTTACTTTGGCTAACTTAAGCCAGGGTCTTCCTAACAAAAGTCGGTAAGATGAGGTTGTTTTCGGAAGATCTAAAACGGGGAAGTTAATGACAAAGGGAATATCTGCGACCTTCACATGTACATTTTCCACAATTCCCATGGGTTTGACGCAGCTCTGATCAGTGCCTTTGAGTGTTTGAAGGGTTATACTCTTAGAACTACTTTCATTGGTGATATGTTCGGTAGCCTCTTAGTCCAAATATCAACCTTTATGATCTTGATTGTCTTTAGTCTTTGCCATAAATGCCACTATATTGTCTTTGTTGTCATTAGGATGATGAGGTTTTGTTGCGCTTGCCTGCTGTTGAGATGTACATTGTTGTTGGGTCTGCTTTTTGTTGTTAAACTTTGAAATATAACAATCTTGAGTAAGATGTCCCTTTTTCTTGTAGTATACACAAAACAAACATTATTTTGACATTGACGCAAATGAATTGTAGGTTGACTCTGATTGCTCTATTTCTATTGATAATTTGACAGGTGGTCCTATCTATTTCTTCAATTTTCAAATAATGAACATGTGACTTTGTGTTAGAGGATGAGCAAAACTGTTCACATGTGCATTTTGTTATTTTTTTCTTCAATACACATGCACCTTATTGTTAAAGCCTTTGACCTATTTTAAGGCATTGTTCTTTTAACGTTGACAAATCTCCATTGACCACAAAAGAAAAGGCTATCAAATGGCAATGAGAATGCAAAATCTACCTCCACAAAAAGGCAATTTAATTTTAACCTTAGAAAACAAAAAGTGAGGACATATCGGACAAAAAAATAAATGGAGTGACTATCAAAATTCTTAGAGTGAAAGATGTTTTCATTTCAAACCATTCATTTAAAAAACTAATATTGTGAGTGTACATTTGAAAGTTATGCAGGCTTATTAAGTGCATAAACATGAACATAAGACTTCCCACCCCAATAACAACACTTGTGTAGATTGCCAAGATGCTGCTTCTTTTTGCAATATCAAACCTTCAAATGGAAGCAAAAATGTCAGGATGAAAGTCATTAATTTGAGTTTGTGCTGCCTTCGAAAAAAACATGCTGATAAGCATAACGGTGGGGTAAAGGTATATATATGCTCAAGCTAGTTTCTAGGCAACCGCTACTGAATTGCACTGAATGCTCCACAGTACTCTGCTAAACGTGTGTGTGAGGTACAATCACCAACTCCCTTGATCATCCTTCTCCATTGGCTGACTCAACTCCAATGCTTCTACACTCCGTTGATAGATGAAGCTGGCCTTGCCACTTGCTAAGTATATATTCTAGCAAGTATTCTCACTTTGGATGTATGCTCATCTATAGAGCATAACTAGTGCAGGCTCAGGGCCCACTTAATGGTACAGGTGTGATGGAGAGATTCATGCTCTTGGCTCCCCCATGCTGCATGTTGCAATACCAAAAATAGGGTTTCTATGCAGGAGATAGAAGATTAATAAGGATTTTTTACTGAGAACAACTGGTGAGCTGAATAAAAAAGATAATCAACTTGAAGAAATAGATGGATGGATATAACTTTACTATGTGATATTTTTATCTGTTGCAAATTTTTTAGATCACACAACCTGAGGATGTGGACCGTACTGTATTTCCAGTGAATTTATACTAGCACCATGGAGTATACTAGTTTTTGTCGCAGCTTCACTTTTCTACCACACTATGTATGCATGCACACTTCATGTTCCGATCTCTGTGACTATGCCTTTGCGTGGAAATATCTCTTTCAAGAATTCTTCCCCGCACATCCTGTACGGCCAGTATTCTCCCTTTGTCTCGTTTTTGAATGTTCATCACTTGTTTTCCAGCTCCGTGTTGAGAATTGCTTGTAATCAGTAACGCATCAGCTGCTCATGATAGATATCCATATAAATATAAATAAATGTATCTGTATATGCTCATAAATAAACTACAAGCTCTTCCAACTAACATTACTCAGGAATAGTTCATTTCGAGCCAGCTTCACCATGAGCATAACTTCTTACTTGCTTGTAGTTCTCGGCGCATTCACCTTTATCCACGCTGTAGTAAAGCCTGTGCAATGTGCCGTGCCTTATCTTGGAGACAGCTCACAACAGTTGCCAAGAAAACTGGGAGCGATAGCCAAAAGAAGTCTTCCGCACGTTGAAAATGTGACGAAAGATGCTGATGATGCGCAGTTGGAGATGCAAAGCATCTACAATCCTGAAGACATTCATCGGCTGTTGTCCACAGAACAGTGGTACGCTCAGAGCAAGTGGGTATTTCTACCCAAAGGACTAACTCCTCCTTCAGGACCCGCACCCTCTTGTCCTGGATGTAATCGAAGCGGCCATGTTTAACATCTAAGAGCTTATAGCTCCTTGCGGAAAAATTCCAACACGAATTTTTTGCTCTTATAACCTTATAAGCTTGAACAGCAAGAAATCTTTGCTCTTTCGAGTTGCACAAAGTCTTTATTGAAACAGGAAGTTCAAGTACAGCTTCTGTAAATCCTACAAATAGTGACAGGATGATTGGTGGAGATTCTTTCTGTAAGTGAAGAGGCGTTGTGCTGAGCAGAAAATGCAGCTCAATTGCTCTATGCCGATGCATTTATTTGAAACATAGCGGAAATGTTTCTCTTAGATGCAAATCTTCCTCTGCCAAGTCCTTTGAATGATTATTGCACGCTGATGAAAATGTGCTGTCACTTTGATTATTTCAAGCTTCATCATAACATTGATGCGTAAAGTCTATATGATAGTAAGTTCTATGTTACTCCTTTTATTGATGAGGGATCAAACTCATCGAAAGAATCTAAAAGTTAATTGACACTCCTCTATGCTGATTATTGTGCCTTAAGAGAATAGCAATGCGCTTCCTAAATTGGGTCTACTATTTTTTCAGGCTAAGTCGTGCTCCCTTATAGATGTGAGTTTTCTATGTCCTTAGAGGCACTCATGATTTTCAGTTGACTTCAAGTCCCATCACAAGGACAAATTGATTCCATAAATCATTTATCAATATCAACATGAGTCTAACTATTCAAGAGCATAAGGCATGTTATCAAATCCACGCCAATCAAGAGCATAAGGCATGTTATCAAATCCACGCCAATCTGGAATTCAGTTCAATAGAAAACTGTGGATTCTAGAAATTAGGCAAGCACTAGGATCTATGCATAGTGATTCCCATAATTCCAAATAGCTATAAATCACCGATGGATCCTATTGATCCTCATGGATTCCATATTAGGAATTCTAATGGCCCTCAAAATTAACCACCCATGCATATCAGTCTGCCTCATGCGAGCGATGACACGGGCACCTTGTTCATCCTCAACTATGTGCCTCTCCACGTCTAGGTCATAAGGAAACAAGATGTCAACTGATGGAGAGGTGGCAAATGGAGTGTCAAGAGGAGTGGCATCAAGCCGAGGAGAAGTGGGTGGAATGCGGGAAGTGCCTGCAAGAGGAGAAGATTGGGGAGGAGTTTGAAGGGGAGAAGGCCAGGGAGGAGTCTAAACGGGAGTGTAACCAACAAGAGTCTGAATGGGAGCAAAAATGGGCAGAGTGGCCTAGCAAGAGAGACCACGGTGTCGTGGCCTCGTATCTTACTGGCACGGGTGTTTTGGCCCCAACCACCTTCAACGCCCGACGCGTGGCCCTCCTTGCTTTGTTGAAGCTGTCCGTTGCCCTGTCCGTCCTGCCCGGCCCCTGAAATGGTCTTTTCCCTGGGCAGTTGACACTTGGCACAGAAGCTTTATCGCATAACTTTCTAGGAAAAGTTTATCTGCATGAATATATATCCAAACACCAGTATCGCTTGTGTGTGTGTGTGAGGGCATGCGTAGGCCAGTGCCCAACGCCAATGGTCCCGACACCAACACCAGGGCACATGCCCGACGCCAATGGTCCCGGCGCCAACACCAGGGCACTAGTGCCACCCTGGCATCAGAGTGGCGCTAGGACCACCATGGTGCCAGAAGGGCGTCGACGCCAATGGTCTCGGCGCCACTCCGTCGCCCTGATACCGGCTCTCCCCGCACACGTGATGGCTTTTCCCTGTCTCCTGCTCGGATTCCACTTGTCAATCGCAAATTGGCATGGGGCCAAAGCTGTCCCCGTGCCAATAAGCGACAAGGGTGCCATGGAGTCCCAATAGGAGAAACCATAAGTAGAATGGGGCTACTTAAGATTTTAGAATCTTAATGTTAAAATTCACTCACTAATTTACCATATTTAGACTTGGTTCAATCTATTTCACAAACATCATCAAATATTTCACAGCTATGAAAGATTGGTCATGAAAATCTTGTAGTAATTTCCAACCTTTTTTAAAAATTTACTACAAGATTTTATGACCAATAAATTGTACATACATACAAACAAATTCTACTTGATTGATGCTCATTAAGTACATAATGGTCAATGAGAAGAATACCCATTAACAATAGATCTTTGAAATTGCCAAGGTGTAGAATTAAAACTTTAAAGTGAAGAAAAAATGGCATGATGAAAGCTAATTTGAGTCTCTACCCAGTTTTCCAAAACAAATTATATAAACAAAAGCGTGACTCATGAGGAGCATAAACTTGGGGTAGGCATGTAGGCAAATGTTGTTGCCATGTAAATGCTATACACTTTTCTATAGATGGTAATCTACTCCACTCCAAAGAAGCATTCTAGAATTATAATGTTAAACCTCACTCTTCACTAGCTAGGTGTAGTCTCAAGACTATAATTGTTAAACTCTATCTTTCTCTTATCAAGATTTCTTGTACAAATTACTTATAGCATTATGAATGAAGTTGGGAATATATTGGACATTACATTAGTTCAAGGGGCATGTGATTTTTCTAGCTTCCATTTCATATCAATGAAGTGTATTGCTTGAAAGGAGAATGTCTAGTTAATCAATTGCTAGCATTCATAATAGGATTTTATGGTATTACAAATGAGAGTGTGAATAACAAGATGGTAGTTGTCCTTAAGTTAGATGAGACTGAAATTATAAAGGGACAAAAAATGGAGACACAAGAACACATGTAGCAAATATCCACGGACAATACAAAGAAGGACGCGCGGGCAAATTTTTTTTTGCGTGGATATAGCCATGGATAGGCGTGGATATACGCGTAGACCGCATTGTATCCTGGAGCAAAGACATCTCGTTTGGCGACTTCTCTACTTCTATTAAATCTTCAAGCCAAATATAAATGGAGTGACCAAAGCCTCACATCATTATTTGAGTAATTTTTTTTCATCTACTTGTCATTTTTGCTTTGAAACAAAATTTACAATTTGGACATCGAGTGATAATTTTTTTACAATGACTTCTTTTGTCATGTACAGACCATTGAAAAACAAAATTCTCCCAGAAGGGAATGTCCTGCCCGAGACAAGAGATGAGACACAAAATATGTTGTCTAACATCGGGATGGACTACAAGCAATATCATGCATGTCCAAAAGATTGCATTTTATATCGAGGAAGGTACGAATCAATCAAAAAATGTCCCATTTGTGATACTCCTCGATATAGAGATGATTTGCAAGGGGCAACCATTCCGTGCAAAGTTTTACGACATTTTTCAGTAATTCCATGATTGCAACATTTATTTCGTTGTAAATCTCTTGCACAACTTATGGACTAGCATGCACACCATACCTCTATGGATGGGATGATGAGGGTACCTTCGGATTCACCTGCATGGAAACACATCAACAAAGAGTATCCAAGCTTTGCCAATGAGTCAAGAAATGTGAGGTCTTGCAACAGATGGTGTGAATCCCTTTGGTGTACGAGCAACTACGTGCTCCATTTGGCCTGTTTGCTTGGTAAATTATAATATTCCTCCTTGGTTGAGTACAAAAAAGGGACACATTATGTTGGCACTTTTAATTCCTGGCCAACGCAAGGTTAAGAACATGGATGTGTATCTTGAGCCGCTTATTGACGAGTTGGAAGATTTGTGAAGGGGATAAAAGCATATGACATTTCACGCCCCTTACATGAGAGGGAGTTTACACTACATGCCATTGTAATGTGGACAATGCATGACTATGCAGGATTAGGTGAATGCTCAGGTAATCATTCAAACAATGTCTATCTTGTGTACATAAGAGTTTGTTTATAGTTACATACAACTAGTAATTCTCGACATTTACATGATATACTACAATGGCTATAATTATTCTTTCACATATACTTTTTTTAATAGTGATTGATAGTATCCATTTGTTGGGCAGGCTTTCAAACGGCTGGAAAAAATGCTTGTTTTTTTTGTGTGGGCCAAATCTTGTGGGAAGATACTCTTATAGTCTCAAAAAAGTGGTTTATGAAAATCATCGTAAATACTTGCATGAAGGCCATCCATTCAGAGACACTCATAGAAGAGGTTTTGGAGGAAGAGTTGAGAGAGAGATGCCTCCAAAGAGGATGTCCGTGAAAGATTGGTGAAAACTATGGGAGAAATCTCAAGCAAAGCCAATCGATGGTATAAAAAGATTATCTATATTTCATCGTTTGGAATATTGGAATAACCTTTTGATTAATCAGCTACTTGATCCCATGCACATATTTAAAAATGTGGGTGAATCTATTTGGAAACACTTGATTGGTGAAAAAGATACCATTGCTGCAAGGCACGATTTAAAAGGATCAAACACCAAAAAAGAATATTGGATAAAGGATGGTGAAGATCGTGCTCCAAAAGTACCTTGGACATTCACTAAGAGGAGCTTAACCATGTGCGCTCCATTATTTTTGACATTAGAACACCAATTGTTTTTGCCCATTCTCTACAGTCATCATTCACAGTGGATGGAAAGTTGCAAGGTCTCAAATCTCATGATTGGCTAAAGATGATTCACATCTATCCATTGTCAATTCGTGGGTGCTTGTCAAAAGATATTTGTGAGACCATATACAAACTATCAATCATTGTCAGGTATATACATGTACTTGGTGCATTTTTTATTTAGTATTTATTGATTGGAAATTCAAATAGACATAAAATGGATTGAATATGTTGCAGATGAATGTGTTCAAAAGAAATCCGTGAGCTGGATCTTTGCAAGAGACATGAGGATATGGTGGAGATTGTGTGCATGTTTGAGAGATATTTTTCGACTTCCATCATGGACTCACAAGTGCATTTATTGGTGCACTTGGTTGAAGAAGTTTCTATTGCTGGTCCAGTGCACACTAGGTATAAGTGCATAAATTATCTTTTGCATGTGTAGCTAAACTAAATCAATTGATACATGAACTCATTAAATAAAACACTTATTTTTAACCATTTGTGACTTTTTAGGTGGATGTTCTTTATGGAAAGATACATGAAAGTCTTAAAAGATTTTGTGCGTCAAAAGGCAAGGCCTGAAGGTAGCATGTTAGAGAGATGGTTAGTACATGAATCTCTCTTTTATGTTACTGAAATTTTGCACCAACTACATCCATCTGCTCCACTATTGTGGCGTGATGAGGAAGCCAAAGAGGTAACTAGTGAAAAACCTCAAGGGATGGGAAAGGTCCATAGGTTGGCACCCTTCCAACAAGAAAAAATTTCTACATTCATGCTTTATAATGTGGAGTTATGGATAAATGGTTAGACCTATATGAAGAAGAGAAAAAAGAGAGGGCCTTGTCTAGAAAGCGCCAACGACAGAATAGAGGTAGACACATGGCCTCAAGTTCACATGATCTTGAGCCATTGCCCAAGCAATGCACTATAGAGTGGATGCATGATACACTACAAAAAGCAACAAAAGAGGGACAAAAAATATCAAACGCAGAATGGGACTTTGCAAGAGGATGCAAATGGAAGGTATTATTCTATAGATACTTTATTATTAGAACATTGTTGTTTATAACAATATTTGTTTAATCATTCTGAAACACCATGTTCATTCACAGTGATTATTTATGAGATTCATGTTTGTCACGTGGCAGTGCAAAATGTATATCCAACAAGAAAGTCAAAGTAGTGCACGAGATCGGAATCCCATCTCAGGAGACATAGAATACGTTGGAACTATACAAAATATTTATGATGTGTCATTTGGTGAGAGTAGACACTATTTTTTATTTGATGTGAAATGGTTCAAGGTAGTTTGTAGAGGGCCAAATGCAACCGTAAAATCGGATCCAAGTGGATTTTTTGCAATTGATTCATCAAAAACATCGAGCATGGAGTCCTTTGACACATTGGTGTTGCCTCGTCACTGTGAGTAGGTGTGCATGCTATGCTATAATGTTTTTCATTTTATTGTAAGTGACTTCAGTATTTGAGTTTTCAATATGTTCTAAAATAGTTAATTTTGCAGGCGTTTTTTCAACCAGATCGACTAAACAAAATATGGTGGTTTGTAGCACAAGTTGAACCATGTTCACTACGAGTATTTGAGGGTGCAAATGTTGAGAATAAAATGAAAAACCTTTATTTTAACGATTGAGCTACCTAGAGATGTAGTAAATCGTCAAACCATACTTGAAGCACCCACTTCCATAGATGTTGAGAATAGAAATTCTAATAGTCAGGATGATGAAATAATTTTTGAAAGTGAGAGTGATGATGAAAATCATCTAAGAGGAGATGAATTGCAAGATGTTGTCGCTGATGAAATTGATTCTTGTAATTCTGAATAAAAATTGATTATTGCAATTCTGAATGAAATTGATTCTGGCAATGCTTTCAAATGATTGTTATTTAGCCAAAATAGAATCTCATTTATGGTCACATAAGTGAAAAGAATAGACATAGTTTGACTTCAATTCCATTTTTTTGGAGATAATGTCGGTGAAGATAGATGTACGGCTTCATGTTCCTAGAAAATTCTCATTTCTTAACAAATGTTGCAAAGGCAGTAAATCACTAAAAGCATGTGAGTGAATGAAATCACCACCACAAACTATGACAAAATCAAGTGTTTCATCATAGACAATCCCCTTGAATTGAGCATATCCCTTGGCAACTAGTCTTGTTTTATAATTGTTCACACTACCATCTTGATTAAGCTTGATCTTAAAGACCCATTTGCAAACAGTAACATTTTGTATCTTTGATGGAGGATCAATAATTTTACAAGTATCTCAAACAATGCATCATATACTCACTTTTCATTACATCAATTTACTCTTTTGTTGCTATAGTTTCATTCACACTTGAAGGAACATCATCAAACTTAAGGTAGTAATAAGAGCAATAAAAATTAAACAATCATCAACTTGTAATTGCTTCTCTCTTCCTTGTATTTGAGCCCTGAAGGTTGCATTTGGGCTCTGATACCATGTTAAAATCAAAGGTTATGAACCTCATTTGGATACTAAAACCTTGAAAAAACATCAAAGGTTTCACTTATATCTAATAGATAGAAAACTAGCACACAATTCAACCTATTTTGCATCTAATTGGCAAGAGCTTTTGAACACCACAATAAAACTAGAAATAATTGATCTTCACATCCTGTCACACACGTGGAAAGTATAATACTTTGTTCAGATTCAAATCTATTCATTAGACACAAAAAATATCACATTCATCATTAATCAATTCCTCATTAAAGAGCAAACTTGCCAAAATCACCATCTCTTGATAATCTCTCAAAGTATGTACAAAATGAGCTCTCAATCCATATCAAATGATCTCGGATATGAGATTAGGTAGAGTGCCATTAGGGTAGACCCTAAACTCCTGGCTATCAAAGCCTTAGATCATGCATAATTACCCTCTTGGTAGCTCAAGTCAATTGTTTTATAAAAGTAGGTGGTCGCCTCATAAAAAATCCCAATCATCTAGGAACATCATGATATAATTCACTTTAGAAAAATATTTATTTAACTGATTCCATTTCATTATCAACATGCAAAAAAAAAGAAAAAGCCTCATCATAATATAATTCACTTTAGAAATATATTTATCTAACTAGTTTCATGTCATTATCAACATGCAAAAAAAAAATTACGTGGATAATCCATGCAGAAGATATCCACGCGTGGATATCTTTAACTTCCGGTCCGGTCCGATGAACAAACTGAAATAATCCACGCTAAAACTGCTTTCCGACGCCGCCAACCTTCTCTCCCAAACAGTTGCTGGAATTTTCAAAATTCAATTTTGCGTGGATAATCCACGCGTGGATAAAATTTTCGACGCCGTGTCAGAAAAACACTGGTGGACTGGCCGGAGGCGTGTTCAATTTTGTTTTGGCGTGGATAATCCACGCATGGATGTTCCACGCAAACAAAATCTCGAAAAATCGACTAAGTGTCGAGTCTCGTGTGGATACTCTGCGTTAATAAACACAGAGTTTTCTAGTTGTGGGAGAGTCTTACAGTCATGAATGGAGCACTTTTAAATTCAGAACACCCGCAAGGCCTCAACTTCAATGTTCAATCAGAGATTGATATTTGGTTATTGGCAGCTTTTCAAAGTATAGTTGCTCTATTACAGTTTCTATATATAATCATTTCTATGTTGATATTATGATACAACAATATTTTGTCTATCTTCTAAGTGTTGAAAGAAGACCATGACATTCTCTCATGGATATTAAGTAGAACATGATATCTTGCCATCATTAGAAGTCACATGGAGGAAGTTCCACTTAGTGTTCCAAGCATTGGCAATTTCAACATAGAGTGGCATCTGGCAAGAGACCTAAAGACGTTAAAGTGTATGTTCAACGTTTCTCATTCAAAGCACCCTTGTCTATACTACATTAAAACAACAAAAGACATCACAAGGAGTACATGAATATCAAGAGATTGAGAAGATTCAAATTGGAAGCCCGTACTATCGATTCCTATTTATTTTGTACATTGCATGCAGAGGTGCGTATAATAGAAAAAATAATATATCTTCACATATGATTTGCATGGAATACCAAGCCAATATGAGTTCGAATGTAGAATTCGGCATCACATATCATCTAGTTAAATTCAAACAAAAACTTACGCATTCAGTTTGTCTTCATTGATGATTGTGTCATTGTCAATATTGTGGCCTCCTCTCGAAGTCAAAGAGCTTGGAGTATATACAGATGGCTCTTTAAAGCCAAGCTGATTTTGAATTCTAAGAAACTCATATGCACTAGGAAGATCAACTTCATTTCTATGCATTTGCTCAACAACCATTTTCAAGAAATCTTTCCTTGACAAAAATTCGTCATTGATTGGGTCAGCCACTCCAAGGAGAAGATCATCAGCCTCGTAATCAATCAAGTTAGAAAACTCATCCAATTCCTTGTTCAAGTTACAAAGAGGT
The DNA here is from genome assembly GCA_029204225.1 of Diphasiastrum complanatum. Classification (NCBI taxonomy): domain Eukaryota; kingdom Viridiplantae; phylum Streptophyta; class Lycopodiopsida; order Lycopodiales; family Lycopodiaceae; genus Diphasiastrum; species Diphasiastrum complanatum. The sequence goes on along the minus strand of MU835241.1, from coordinate 8,602 downwards.
CTAGCCTTTGTAAATTCAAAATGATTAGATATTTCTGATAATGTCAAAAAAGATGCATTATTGATATTATACGTAGGGAGAATAATCAAAGTTTTGTAATTAGGGGGAAGAGAGGTAGTAGACCGAGGACCTATAAATAAAGCCCTATTTTTGGCAGGGTCAAAATCTGTACAATCATCATTATTTACACTTGTATCATGAAGAAATGAATCCAAATCAACAGGTTTGGACTTCTCAGTTTTGACACTAGTTGAGGAACCGACCTCAGAAGTAGATGGGGGAGCAACATCAGAATTATCCTCAATGTTTAACAAAAGATAATAGACAAAAGCTGACAAAAATTCCAAAAATATGCACTTTTTTAGTATCGTGCAAAGGGCAACTATCAATAGATTTAAAATCATCATGCCACTCCGTGAGCATTCTATCAAGTCTGGCTTTACATTTATTCTTGTCAATGTTCACCAATTCTCGATAGTGTATCATATCCTTATTTTGAGATATGTAAAAAGGCGGATTTAGAAAAGACTTGATTCTAAGATAAATCTCACAAAAAGCCTCTACTCTATCCCTCCAGTGACAAAAGGAAAAACAAAAAGAAATGGAGAAAAAATAGACTTGAAATAGTCAGTATTATTAGTAATTTTGAATTCTTAAAAAAAGGATAGAAGATTGGTCTCAAATCTAGACATTTCTTTAATAATAGACAACATTGGTTATTAAAAAAAAAACCTAATATCGATGTTGAGTGTGCAAGAGGTTTCAGAATCAAGAGGAAGGTAGGGTTGAGCTTGAAATCGATATGGGAGTTGGTATATCGCTTTCAAGCGCACACTTATAGAGATAAGCGAATGACTATGAGTGGCATGCTCAGAAGCGATATCATAACATGATATTGGTCTTGAGTGCTAGCAAATGTTGAAATATTGAGTAATATAAGATGTGCGCTCAAAAACGATATCAAAAGCAAGAAAATCATAAAAACCGCATGAAAATCCAAGACAAAACAAAGGTATTTATAAAGTTTTTTTACATGTGTGAAACTCGATCAAGGGGACACTTGTCGTGTGATCATTGGCGCACGTGTCACAATCGTACTATATGCAATCTTTCATGCGTGTGGAATGCCACGTGGCAAATTTGTGTTTAGACATGTGTCCCCCAATAACGCCCCAGCATGTGCATGAATGAGAAGATGACATGTGGCACACACACACACACACACACACACACACACACACACACACACACACACACACACACGTGTGTTCATTCATGAGGCAATAATTGCCTATATGAAATTAAATGTGGCAAATTTCGATGATGACAAGTATTCGGCTCCGCCGACTTTCGCATGTGTGCAGACTTGAGTATATATTGACGTCATGGAGGCTCATTTTCTGTCGTGAAAAAAAAATGTCTTCCTTTGATATCAATATCAAGCGTGAACTTTCTTCCTTGGGCTTGTACATTGTACGTTCTGCGCTCGAGACCAATAGCCGGTGATATTGCTTTTGAGCGTGCTCCCACCATTCTTTTTTTTTGTTCATTCCGTCTGTGCTCGAAAGCGATATCGTACTGCCGATATCGATTTCACGCTCGCACTTCAGTCTAATTCATTTTTTTGTTCTTATCCTTTGCTCCAAAGTGATATTCGGTTTTTTTAAAGTTTTTTTTTATTTTTTGTTAATAATGATGGCCTATGGCAAGTCCACAACCTGCCAATGTATAGTAGCCCTCTTCCGTGTGCACCCTGGAACTGGCCGTCATTGTGGACGAAAACAAGTCTGGTCGAGGGACATTAGAAGATTACGAAGATCATTTGAATTATTAATTTCTAAATCTCCTTTCTCTCAATCTGTTTAGAATTTCATATCAGTTGCAAGTGAGATTCACCACTACTGCCATGTAGGCCTTGCAAGGTGCTGCAGAGGGTTATCTGGCTGACCGTACATTATCGCTAGCGTGTCCCCAAGAGATGAGGATAATGGTAGCTATACCTACCATCAATGAAGATCATCAATGTTGTAGATTGAATGACAATTTTACCCTTCAAAAAAATATGCTTTGAAGGGTATAACCCAAGTTTCACCTTTCAAATCATACATTGATTAAATAAGTACCATATAAAAAAAAGTATTTTTTAATTAAACCATCATCTATACAATTATTCACAAGTATCTTTCTAAAAATTTCCCTTTAAACTCAAAGAATGTCCATTTATTTTCCTTTCACATTTGAACGGTGCATTATTTGAATGTACCCTTCATTTAAATGGCAAAAGGCCTAGGACTGGCATTTTGCCATTCAATCTCACCACAGAGTACCATGCATAGTACCTATTCTATCATATGAAAAAGATATTTATTTCTTTCCATTCCAATGATTCCATGATCCATCATACAGCCACCAACTACACATTAAATTATATATTATTTTGCCTTAACGCATCAATATAATAAAGAAGCTTGAACTGATCAAAGTGAAAGCACCTTTTCATCATGTGCAATAATTATGTGAAGGACTTGGCAGAGCAATATTGGCATTCAAGAGAAACATTTCCTCTATGTTTCAAATAAATGCATTGGCATAGAGCTTCAAATTGAGCTGAATTTCTGTCAACACAGCTCCTCTTTAGTTGCAGAAAGAATCTCCACCTGATCCTATCACAACTGGGTATTTGTAGGATATATATACAAGCTGTAGTTGAACTTTCTGTTTCAATAAAGCCTTTGTGCTACTCGAAACAGCAAAGATTTCTTCCTGTTCAAGCTTTATGGCTAAACAGATTCGCAGAAAAGTTAAACTCCTGGTTAACGCGCCCATAGGAGCAAAAAATTCGTATAGGAACTTTTCTGCAAGGAGTTAGCTCTTAGATGTTAAACATGGCCGCTTCGATTGCATCCAGGACAAGATCAGGAAGCGGGTCCTGAAGGAGGAGTTAGTCCTTTGGGTAGAAATATCCACTTGCTTTGAGTATGCCACTGTTCTGTGGACAACAGCGCCGATTGAATGTCTTCAGGATTGTAGATTCGTTCATGCATCTCCAACTGCGCATCAGCGTCTTTCGTCAAATTTTCAACGTGCGTGAGACTTTTTTGGGCTATCGCTCCCAGTTTCCTTGGCAACTGTTGTGAGCTGTCTCCGAGATAAGGCACGGCACATCGCACAGGCTTTACTACAGCGGGGATAAAGATGCATGCGCCGAGAACTACAAGCAAGTAATTAGTGATGTTCATGGTGAAGCTGGCTGGAAATGAACTAATCCTGAGTAATGTTAGTTGGAAGAGCTTGTAGTTTACTTATGAGCATATACAGATACATTTATTTATATTTATATAGATATCTATCATGAGCAGCTGATTCGTTACTAATTACAAGCAATTCTCAACACGGAGCTGGAAAACAAGTGATGAACATTCAAAAACGAGACAAAGGGAGAATACTGGCCTTACAGGATGTGCTGGGAAGAATTCTTGAAAGAGATATTTCCACGCAAAAGCAGAGATCGGAACACGAAGTGTGCATGCATACGTAGTGTGGTAGAAAAGTGAAGCTGCGACAAAAACTAGTATACACTGGAAATACATTACGGTCCACGTCCTCAGGTTGTGTGATCTAAAAAATTTGCAACAGATAAAAATATCACATAATAAAGTTATATCCATCCATCTATTTCCTCAAGTTTATTATCTTTTAAGTTTTTTGTTCAGCTCACCAGTTGTTCTCAGTCAAAAATCCTCATTTATCTTCTATCTCCTGCATAGAAACCCTATTTTTGGTATTGCAACATGGGGCATGGGGGAGCTCAGAGCATGAATCTCTCCATCACACCTGTACCATTAAGTGGGCCCTGAGCCTGCACTAGTTATGCTCTATAAATGAGCATACATCCAAAGTGAGAATACTTGCTAGCAAGTGGCAAGGCCAGCTTCATCGATCAACAGAGTGTAGAAGCATTGGAGTTGAGTCAGCCAATGGAGAAGGATGATCAGGGAGTTGGTGATTGTAGCTCACACACGTTTAGAAGAGTACTGTGGAGCATTCATTACAATTCAGTAGCGGTTGCCTAGAAACTAGCTTGAGCATATATATACCTTTACCCCACCGTTATGCTTATCAGCATGTTTTTTTCAAAGGCAGCACAAACTCAAATTAATGACTTTCATCCTGACATTTTTGCTTCCATTTGAAGGTTTGATATTGCAAAAAGAAGCAGCATCTTGGCAATCTACACAAGTGTTGTTATTCCGACAGTCTTATGTTCATGTTTATGCACTTAATAAGCCTGCATAACTTTCAAATTTACACTTACAATATTAGTTTTTTAAATGAAAACATATTTCACTCCGAGAATTTAGAGAGTCATGATCACTTGGGTTTATTTTTTGGTCTTGTATGTCGTGAGAGGATTCCCTTCACTTTTTGTTTTATAAGGTTAAAAGTAAATTACCTTTGTGTGGAGGGTAGATTGGCATGCTTCATTGCCACTTGATAGCCTTTTCTTTTGTGGTCAATGAAGATTTGTCAAAGTTAAAAGAACAATGCCTTAAAATAGGTCAAAGGCCTTAACAATAAGGTGCATGTGTATTCAAGAAAAAAAATAACAAAATGCAAGTGTGAATATTTTTGGGATTCAAGTGGAATGCAAACTTCTAAGGCGAGATAATCTTATAGCTTGAGCCTCTAGCTTTTGGGATTCAAGTTGGGTGTACTCTTCAAAGTTAAGATAACCTTTTAGCTTGAGCTTGGTTCTCATTTGCAACGGCTCTATTGGTATGAGTAATTATAGATGTATGAATGGAGCACACATCTCTCTCTCTCTCTCTCTCTCTCTCTCTCTCTCTCTCTCTCTCTCTCTCTCTTTCTCTCTCTCTCTCTCTCGGAGATATAATGGGGAAGAACATATAATGGGGAAGAACATGATATTCACATTCTCCACCTTGAACTAAAAAAAGCTTAAAAATAATCTAGTAGCTCTCTAAACTTATGCTAGGATTACATAACTGAGAAGTTCCATGCAACAAATAGGGACACATAGTGGAAGAAGAATAATCTGCAATCTCTCATGTCAATGAGGCCAATGCATCTTTAAGCTTCTAGAAAGCCTTTAGGGCCTCCTCCGTCCAATGTGGTTCCTAAGAAATTTTAGGGCATCTTGTTTACAAAATAAAGCATGCTTATCAATAGTATCCTTGTCTAAACTATTATTTTCAAGTAATAATTTCATGAGTTTAAACCAACCATGATAGAGTTTAGAAGCAATACTATTAATGTCTGTTACTTGAGGAATGATATGATTCAAGCCTTTTTCCAAAGTTTCTCTCAAGAAGGTGCTTCTAATGATTCCATTAGACACAACATGACCAAATTTGTTCGAAATAAAATTCTTAAAATGTTTGTATGTAGAACAAGAGCAATGTTGCATTGTTTCAATCTCAAAATCATAGAATATGTCAAAATGACAGTTCACTCATGCTTGACATCAGGAAGATAAGACTAGCCGAATGTAATATCATGAAAATAGTCGTGAACAATATCAAATAAATGATGTAAGATGTGATCATAAAACTGCTTTACATGGATAGTCTCAAAAATGCTATTACGATATCATAAGTGTAAGAAAAGCTTCCCTGTGTTGTTGCAAGTACTGAGTTGAAGTCGTTCGACTGAATTGGTGATGATCTTTCTCTTTTTTCCAAAATCTTGCATCCAGGTCAATCCCTGAAGAAGTTTAACTTTTTCACCGGTAGGTCATTTTTTGAGTCTTGTTTATCATTTCCTTTAGTAGTAAACTTCTTTTTCTTATACATGCCTTGCTCAGAAATAACTGAAGAAGGATTGTTGAGGTTCAAAGAGCCATTTCTTTTGTTGCGATTTTGGAAATACTTGTCTTGAATGGTAGAAAAACTAGGTCTTTTGAAGAGACGTTCAATTTCACGAATATCTTCTACGTCACCCAGGTTGGCAAGTAGTTTGGCATTAGGGTTTGTATAGCTCAATAGAGGCATCAAGCATGTGCTGGCAGATAAAAAGAAAAGTAAGATGGGCTTTGACCATGTCTCTAGCTGGCTTATGTAGCCAAAGGAAGAAGGCATTGACTTGGTTTTGCAGAGAAGCACCAGGAAAGAATTTGTTGAGATTGTTTATCATGAACCAAACGACATGGTCAAAACAAATGACAGAGGAGTTACTTTTGCATTTATCACCACAACCACATTTGAAGAAAGGTCTTTTCCAATTCTGTATGTGGGCTTGATGGAGATGCATACAGTTGAAGCAGTTTCAAAGTGTCCTCTGACTCTGGCCCAAGTTTGCTCAAAAGGACAACGAGAAGGCTCAAACTTGTTCATACGTATGATGGTATCAAATGTAATTGGGGTCTCAAGAGAAGAGTTTTTATGCAGAGCAGCAAGTTTACAGGTTTGTACTTATTTTTTTGTGAGGTGAGTAAGCAAAGTCCAGAGCTCAATAGATATGGGAGCAAGAAAATTTACAGTGGGAAGGCTTTAGGGTTTGAAAGATGTGAGGGCAGATTTGAATTTGATCGTATGACCAGGAAACATAGGGATTTGGCAACTTTTGGATTGGCAAAATTCATAAGTTGATAGGTCACGAATGTCACAAATTTCTAGAGAGAATTGTTCAAGCTGTGATGTGCTAACTTCATCAAGATCCTCAACAAAGACTAGCGGGTGTGGAGATAAGGGTGCATCAAGTATAGGAAAAGTGGCAATCTCAGTAGAAGCGGCACCATTTTCTTTTTCCCTTCAAGACAATCAAAAGCTTTCTGATATGTAGGTTAAAAAATTTTCCCCTTCTTGTAAATTTTTTGTATCACAGCAATATTACCAAAAAGCGTTTCCATTAGACCGGGGATCTTTTTTCTTAACAAAATCCAGGTAAATCTTAACCCAATCCAAAGTACCAAGTAAATCAACAAGACATAGCACCCTATCTTCAGGTCCAAGACTAAAACGGATTTCCTAATTCGAAACAAGATTTTGTTTCGTAAAGGAAAGGTGTGTGTACTGGAGAATGACACTGTAAGGGCCCAAAACTTGCATGAGTGTCATGATAGTCCATGCGCAAGACATCCGGGTATACAAATAACACTTGACTTAGTTAATCGCTGAATGTTTTGCACTGTTATATGCAAATTCCACCAATGGAAGGTACTGTTCCCAATCAGACTGCCGATGGCTCACATATGCTCGAAGCATATCCTCCATCATCTGATTGGTCCTTTTCGTTTGACTGTCTGATTCCGGATGATCTATAGAACTCATTCAAGGAGTAAGCACATTGAACTGAAGTATCACTATGTCAGAAGCAAAGTTCTCGACAAAGAGGTCAGATTGCAGTATTGTCGAACGCAAGATATGACAGTAGATATTTTTACTAAAGCATTAAGCTTGGATGCACACAAGAAGTTCTGTGCAGCACTAAGTTTAAAAGTCAAGGCATTCATGGATTAAGATTAAGGGAGAGTGTTGGATTATTCTCCTTCCTACTAATCGACTAATCAATTTTTAATCTTCATCCAACTGTTTATCCAGTTTTGCGGATTTTTCCGTGTTTTTATACAGTCTGCAGAATTACAAGTGTTTTACACTATCTGGAGAAATACACGGAGCTGACAATAGTGTCGAGTTTTCTCTCTCTACAAAAAGCCCCCTCATTTTCGACAGAAAATGCATCCTCGGGCTGCATCTTGTAAATGTCTTCTTCTATAACTCCATTCAAATAACCTGTATGTACATCGAGTTGATGTACTTCTTGTTGGATTTATTCCCTCTACTCTCCTTAGATCCCATTTTAATCTGCCTCCTTTTATGCTGTATATTTACTAACGTTGTCGCGCAGTCTGCATATTTATACGCAAATTCGCACAGACAAAGAAAAGACGAAAGAATCGCAACACTGTGTTTTTACACACGTTATGGTGACAGGCGAAAAGGGGACACTATCTTACAGAATGCCAAAGGTGCCCTAAAAGCAAAGGCACCTTGTAAATCTAATCCTAAGGCTACTCGTAAGAGTGATGCACTTTTTGCATTATCATCACCAACGATCACTTCAGCACTGACTGACGTCACACCCTTTTCACGCTCACCCCATGGAGTTGCACCAATAGATTGGACAATGACTGCAGCCACCCACGATCTCTTACAGATAGCACATCAACTCTGTACTTTCCACATCTGCACACCTGTAATATAATGTATATATATTGGATACCATTTGTGTATTCAGGTTAATGAGTGAATGAGTTGATGAGTTGATGAATGAGACGAATTAGATGCCTTGCGCATTGATTCTTGATTGTCAGCAATAAAGTTTTATTCCTTTACAAATTGTATAAGCTTCGTAGGGCACGCGGTTTCGTCCGCTATTGTCTTGTGCTCTACCGCATTATTGACATGTATACATGATATACTTAATCTGATACAGTTCTTTATTCTGCGTTTAGATCTATGTTAATATTGTTATGCTTATCATTCATTTTGTCTGATCTTTCTAGTTGTTCTTTCTGGTAATAGACGACTACCATTTAGTTTTGTCTTTCGCAAATCATTCACAACTAATTATCAGTCGAGCA
>MU835240.1:0-40737 GCA_029204225.1 Diphasiastrum complanatum | reverse complement strand
CATTAGCCGAGTGACGAAAAAGACCAACATGAAAAGAAGAAGCAAAGAGAGAGAGAGAGAGAGAGAGAGAGATGGAGACTCGTGATGCTGAGGGAAGCTAGGACGAAAGAAAGAGTAGTTTGTGGGTCTCCGCTACATGATTTGATGGAATGTGAAAACTTCGCCAAAGTAGGCCGAAGATCCGCCTAAAACAGACTCTTAGGAAAGAAAGTCAATAGCAGTTGGAAATTCGGAAGCTGCAGCCATCCACCTTTAGCTGGCAGCCACACAACTAGCATCGTGGTCCAGACTCCATGGAGCCATCACTCTTCTGCTTGCTTTTGAAAAACTCTTGCTAGCAGGTTCAAGAAAGCTATCTATGGCCCACTCTTTGCTTGTCTTGATAATAAAACCTCTTCCAGCTAGCAAGTATCTATACAATTCCTTGGTAACTATCACTAGAATGTCTGATCTGAGGGATCGGCTAGCTGATCCAAAGTATCGATCAAACTGCAGCCGATGAACTTGTCAAGCTAAGAAGATATCTTGGAACAAGTGCTCCGGCCAGTAAAGAAATTCTGGGCTATATGCGTGGAGAAAAATTACTTAAATTCACACAACATGGCTTTCACATGCAAAGACGAGGCCCGTGGGACGTATCAAGGCGGTGGATTTTATTTGTTGTTGTCGATCTCGTCGCTTTCTTCCTACCGACATTTTTTTTGGATCCGTGCACTTCGAACTCGTTTATTGCCATCGTTTATCAATTCAAAACATTTATTGTGAGTATTGGGTTATGAAGAAGCAACACTAGTTTGAGCACAATTTGCTTAACATTCAAATTTCAATGGCACAATGGCACATTCAGAAAGCACCAGTATTACGAATTAGGCTCAATGTACCAATGATCCAATCACTCAACAGCACATTCACTAAAAAATTTGCATAGGCATTGAATGGCTTATAAAGGTCGCTCATGAAACCCCCCCCCCCCCCCCCCCCCCCCCCCCCCCCACACACACACACACACACACACACACATTCATTAATACAAAAACGTATTGTGATCTTGTGAATCAAATCCTTACAAAAAACTCCATAGGTTTTGAAAATATCACTTTGCCCTTAGGGTCCACCTCATCTTAAATAATTATTTATTGGACGAGATCCTTTCATTAAGTCACTACCTTATATCATATCTACATAACTGACTACTTCGCAATTGATCGAAAAAAGCAATTAGCTAACTTTTGAATTGTGAATTCTAACAACCTTTTTCTCAAATCAAAAGTCATTTTCAAGTAATAGAGACAACTGACTTCTAGGAAGTTCAAACTATTTCTCGCCTTTGGTTAGAATGTTTGCAATCATGTTGTATGTTGAACAAAAATACCATTTTAAACTACCATCCTATACTAGTTCTTTCATGCAATGATACTATAGACTTATGTATTGAAAAGTAGCATTCATTGTAGCTCCATCATTCATTTTCATAGGGAGACCCACCAATCTTTAGAAACACAATTCATGGTTGCAAATTTTCAACAAAATTTAAAAATTCATGATAGATGTCAAAAGTTGCTTAAGTTACAAAATTCTCATCAAGGAGGAGTGTGAGAAACTTTTCAAACACTTCTTGCTAAAAATTCCCAGTGAATTTTGGGTCACGATCACTGACAATATCGCAAGGCAGCTCGTACAGACGAAAAAGCTTCTCAACAAAAAGATGAGCTAGTTCTGAAGCTTTAACCACAGTTTTAGTGGGGATAAATTGAACAAACTTCGTAAGTCTATCAACAATGACTCAAATAGAATCATGGCCCTTCCCTGCACGTGGAAGCCCGACCACAAAATCCATAGATATATTTTTCCACTTTCCAGTACGAATATCCAATGGATGCAATAGGCCACTAGCTTTTAGCCTTTCAGCTTTATTTGAATGACACTTAGTACCTCTACTTGAATTTTCATCTTAGGCCACCAAAAGTGCCGCCTAACTAAGTCAAGTGTTCTTTGTATACCCGGTTGTCCTGCACATGGACTATCATGACACTCATACAAGATTTGGGCCCTAACTATGTCATTCTCTGGTACACATACTTTGCACTTACGAAACAAGATCTCATTCCATATAGCAAAATCATTTCAATCTTTCCCTGATTCGAGGAATCTTGCTTAACCAAATCGACCCCAGAAAGTAGTTGTTGTCAGGATCAAACTCAAAAAGTCCTTAGAGAGATTGAAATAATTCTGGTTGTATATCAGTAAAGCTTAAGTGATTAATAACCGATGAATGACTCAAAGCATCCGCTAGAGTGTTTTGACTTTCTTTACAATGTCGTATTGAGAAGTCAAATACCTGCATTAGCTCAGCCCATGTAGCTTGTCTCCCTTTTAAATCTGTAGCATCACAGAAATAACGGAGTGTTTGATGATCACTCAAAACATCAAATTTGGCTCCATACAAATAATGTTGCCAATTTTTTTTTTTTTGACATGAATAATAGCAAAAAGCTCCTTTTCGTAGGTACAATACCTAGATTGAGTTGGATTGAGTCTCTTGTTTTCAAAAGGAATAGGATGTCCATCCTACATTAAGATAGCTCCAATCGCATAATCACTGGCATCGGTCCTAACCACAAATGGTTTCCTAAGATCGCCAATGATCAGGATTGGTGCAGTTGTCACACTTTCTTTAAGAAACTCAAAACTATTGTTCATATCCTCCGTCCACACCACTAGTGGATTCCTAGCCCTTCGGCTAAGTTTTTTAAAGCCTCTCAAAGCTTGAGTGAGGGAAAAACTTAATGTCATCCTAGCAAACTGGGGTATATGCCGATGGAAAAATCCCCCAAAACCCAAGAATGACTTGATTTCCCGAACCGTAGTAAGAATTGGCCATTCAATAACCCTCCGAATACGATCGGCCTCTATTGCTATACCATGTTCGAAAATCTTATGCCCCAGGTTTGATAACTCTTTAACAAAAAAATCACATTTAGACTCTTTGCCAAAAAGCTTTTTCTTTCTTAAGATGTCCAAGACAATCTTAAAATGCTCTTTATGTTTCGCCAAAGTCTTACTAAAGACCAGGATATCATCCAAGAACACTACTATGAATCTTCCCAAATATGGCCTGAACAAATCGTTCATCATTTGTCAAAAAGCCGCTGGTGCATTGGTCAACCAAATGGAAGCACCAAAAACTCGTAGTGTCCAAACCGAGTTCGAAAACCTGTCTTAGGTATATCCTCTACCTTAATGCAAATCAGATGATACCCTGATCTTAGATCTATCTTGGTAAAGTGCCTTCACCACCAAGATAATCTATCAGGTCATCCGTTTGTGGTAGTGGATATCTATTCTTGATTGTAACTTTGTTCAACTTTTTATAGTCTACGCAAAAACTTATAGTCCCATCCTTCTTGGCGACCAGATCCACTGGTGATTGCCAAGGAGACTTACTAGGTTTAACTCACCCTATCTCTAGATACCCACTTAATTGTCTTTGTATCTTAGCCTCTTATGATCCACTCATCCTATAAGGGTGTTGTGCAATCATAATTGAACCAGGTATAAGGTCAATCTTGTGATCTACAGACCTTTTAGGTGGTAAACCTACATGAAGATCTAGAAAAACCTCATTGAATTCTTGCTTAAGTTCACTATAGGCTTCAAATTCAGGAGTGTTCTCACTAGGTATATTCATGACATTAAGTTTAAAAAATTTCATCATTGCAACAAATTAAGTTCTTGTGAAAATATAAATAAAATTTATACTTTGTGTTCTTTATTAAAGAGTTAAGCTCATGCTTGGAGCAAGGTTTAATACCAGTAGCATCAACACTTAAACTAGCACTAATCTTAATTAAAGAACAATCATGCATAAAAGTTAAAAATTTTGCAACAAAATCAATTTTCAAATATTTATATTTATCATAATGCCATTGTTGCCCAAGAACCACATCCATATTTGCCAAATTAACGACATGGAATTCAAGTTTTTCATAATAATCATGTATTTGCAATGGTACATTAGGAATCACATAATCCATGGGTTCAGAATTACATCCAGACGCCATTGTCACACATTATTTCTTCTCACTGTTTTTGATAGGAAGGTTTAATATCTATACCAAATTTGCATTTATAAAATTGTGAGTGGATCCTTGTGTCAAAAAGTACATTAACAACATATCCTTCAATTTTATCCTTAATGAGAATTAAGTCTATTAGAGAAAATTTGAGCACAAAAGGGGCCTTTAAAAAAGATACCTTTTATTTTTTTTCTCAAACGTTTCTTTCACATGGTCCAATCAAAACACTCAAATTTGAAATCTACGTAACCTAGATCTTTCAAATTGATTTTTTTTTCTTTTTAAAAGAACTGTAATTTTGCGTCGAGGGCAGCTTGTAAATAAGCCATTTTATTTGTAGTATATATAGTATGCAACTCAGCAAAAAAATAGTGTAACTTTTGAACCACAACTCGGATTTAGACGATTATGATGCTATTAGAAAGCCCTCGACAAGAGCTTTTCAACGACACCCAAGATGACCCAGTTTTGAGATACGGTGAAGAAGTTATGGCCAGTCTTTTTTGTCGGTCAACACTTGGTCAACATAGTAGCTAATCATCGAAGATTGTGTGGATAGGACTGCGGGCAGAAACAGATTTTATTTTAGTACTTTACATTGCCAAAAAATTGTCATCCTACGTGACAATCCTTATAGGGCCCTTTCCAAGGCCAAATTTTTTCTAATATGATTGGTCCATAAAACATTGAACTAATTAAATAAATATCCATCTCATTACTTTGAGATATGATACCTGAAGTTGACGCTTTGTTTTTGACACAATCTCGTGCGTAGAGAAAAAAGAAGATGCATCTTAGAAGGAATTAAAGATCATCCAAACAATAGATGAGGTATGTTTTTTCATCTTAAATTGATGTTTTTGTTTATGTTTTTGTTTGGTTATTTTTCATCTTAAATTGATGAAATAGAAAAACATAAACAATAAACAATCATTCCATAGATAATGACATAAAGATGATCAAATACAAAAGTTTATATTCATAATCCAAAAAAGTGTAGATATTTGCATCTAATTCTTAAAAAGGGCTTTGATAATAATACCCTTTTTTTCTTCTTTTACAAATAATAAAAATCCATCAAATCTAAGAAGTAATCATAGGCTTCTTAGTCTTCACTCTCTTCTCCCTCATCGTCGTCCGAAGTCGAATCTTGTCCTTCGTCTTTGCCTTCGTCCCCTTCATCTTCATTCCATTCTTCTCCTTGGTTTCCTCCCGTACTTTCTTCCACAAAGGAAGCAGATGCCCTCTACATACACGTTCACAAAACAAATTAATGACTATTAGCCAAACACATGTCATAAAAATGAAATGAATGAAAATTATGTATAAAAGATATGAGATGTACAAATTATGTAGCAAAATAATTTACCCTTGGATGTATGCCTTGTGCCGAAAGATGATCAACCAAGGCACTATAGCCTTGGGAATATCCAATATTGTACTCGGCATTTGTATACTTGTGCCCATAATCTTCAACCTAAATCAGCACAAATCGAATGATTAAAAAAAAAACAAAAAATTATTGGTAAACAAAAAACATATGAAATGCAATTAGCTAAAAGAGAATTGCTTACAAATTGGGTGTGTATATTAGCCTTGCCTCCCGATCCAAGGTGAGATTGGCCTAAAAGATCAAGGCTTGATTTTTTTTCCTCTCTTTGTTGCTTAGAGCACTCGGGATTAGGATGCTTGGATTCATAAATAACTTTCCCCCAGCTTGTTTAGATGCCCATCCCGGCCTCTTCTTGACTTTACTACATAATCGTCTTAATGTTTGGTGCTTATGATGAATATGTGTACATCGATTTGGTTATGAAAACTCACGGTATAATATATCAAGTATCTTGTCTTTGTCCCCTTGGTTTTGTTGCTCCCAAGGGTTAAACAAATCATGACCAAAGTATTTAAGAGTAAGGTTGTGCAATCTATTGATGACGACCTTACTCCTAATGTCCATGATGATGAAACCGTCCTCATCAAAGTCATTGAGAACATTCGTGGATTCTTCCGACAACATCTCCATCGAAACGAATTCTCCTTCGAAAAGATAAAGAGCTTTCATCTTTTGCCTTTCCTCGAAAGATATCATAGTATAAAAATCTTGCACTCGATCGAAATCTGATCCCGAGGCTTGTCCTCTTCCACCGGAAGAGGATCTTGGCCTCCTCTTTGATGCTCCGCTACCACTAGTAGACATGACTATTGAGAGAAATATATGAAGTTGATTTCAAAATGACACTTTCCCCATTAACATAAAATCCACTCCCCTTCACAAAAAACCAGAATTTTTGGCCTATTTTCACTTATCCAAGGTTCAAATAGACTAAAAATCAGATTTCAAGTTTTCTGAAGTTTTGTGAAGGTCACTGAATTTCTGTGAAGGGCTGTGAAGTTCTGTGGAAAAAACGGAAACTAGTTTTTGTGTGTAGGCAACACCAATCTTCTAAAAACTACCTCTACATTTAGTAACTTCACTTTAAGCACTAACCAAACTTCAAAACTAAATATTTGAAAGTTGAAGTTGGGCTCTTATTGGCTGGGCCCACATATTTGGACAGTCAATAAAAGATCAAACTTTTACCTCTCTACATCAAAACAAGAAAATTCCAACCTCTACTTTTATAAAACACCTCTAAATTCAACTACTTTTCAACTTGCAATTAGTTCTACCTATTAAATTGATAATGTGGGCATGCTGGCCATTCTATTCTCAGCTTAAAAAGCTTTTCAAAAATAGAAAAAACAGCACCTATAGTGAAGCCCACCAATGTCTAGAAACAAGAATGGTGCTACTTCTACCACACAATCACAAAATTTGATAGCAGATTTTTATGCAACAAAAAATAGAAGTTTAGAGTTACCATTCACACTTTGGAAGAGGCTCACTTTAAGAACTAGGAAGAGCAGCCCACCAAGCTTTTGAGTAGATGTCACCAATGTCTCCAAAAGCCCTCCAATGTGCCTCTCCTCCATTGCTCCTAAGATCCTTCCACTCATAGCTATTATAGATTGTAGTTAGCTTTGTGCACACGGTTTCATCCGCTATTGTTTTGTGCTCACCAACATCATCTGACTTGTATTTCTATACATTCAGTCTAATATATTAATGTCTGGTTTTGTGTTCAGATTTTGTCAGTGTTGCATGCTTTCGGCTTTCTGTCTAACTCTCAAATCGCTTTGTTTAACTGTCTGCTCTTCCTCTTCCGCATAATCGCAATTAAGCTCTATTTTGCATTCGTCGTCTACTGTTGTAGTAGTGCACGCACCGAGAGAAAGATGAATCTTTCACGTTGTAAGATCCAAACACATGTAGCCTTTGGTTTTCTAATCATAGACAACAAATACATAGTTGATGGATTTTGCATCTAGATTGTTTCTTTTCTCCTTTTGGCATGTGCACATAAACAAGAATGGGACTATAAATTTGTAGGAAGGTAGCAATATTGTGAGCCTTAGACCAATAGAAGTTTGATAGATTCATTTGTTTCATCATTGATCTCACAGTTTCTACAATCATGCAATTCTTGCTTTATGTTGTTCCATTGTTATGAGGAGTATGTGTTTGTGTAAACTACCTCTTAATGTCATTTTCCTTGAAAAACTTTTTCAAATTAGACTAATTTACATTCACTTGCACTACCCGATCTTAGCACCTTGACCCGTTCTTTATTGGACTACAAAGATCATTATGAAAGACCTCAAGTATTCTCTTAACTCGCGCTGCTAGTGTTGAATTTTTTGTATTTTTGGTAGACCATTCACCATCTTCAATTTGCAATTGAGATGACCCATCCTATGATGCCATAGTTCAAATTGAGATGCAATAGTTAATGCCAATCCATATTCACCTGGCTTGGCCACATATAGCTTGTAAAGACCACAATTATTTTCATGATATCTTGTAGTCATAATCCGTATCCTTCATAAAAGAAGCATCTCTAACAAATTCAACTTTCAAGCGTCGATTCGCCATAATTTTCATAGAAATCAAACTCTTCTTTCTAGTAGGCACATAAAAGACATTGCTAATATTCTTTACCTTTCCATCATGAAATTGTATCAGGATATTCCCAACTCCTTGAATCTTGCATTTTTGTCAATTGGCCTGCATAACTTTTTCAACATAATTGGTTGGTGAAAAATTCTTGAACTAGTCTATTTTTCTAGTCATGTGTCTAGTGGCACCAAAATCAAGGACCATCTTGCACCATGATCAATTTGGAAAGCTAATGTTGATGAAAAAACATTGGTTTCATCTTCCTCCAATTCTTTCTCAGCTAAAATTTTGTTGTTGCTTTACTTTCCCCTATTCGATATCTATCTTTTTTCATAGCATTCGCTGGCCCAATGGCCCTGCTTATGGCAATAGTAGTAGTTGACCCTTTTTTTTTTTTTTTTTTTCTGCTACAAAGATGGTCTTCGTCATCTTTACCCATCTTTGAAATTCAATTTTAATCCTTTTGTTTGTCTTTAGCTAGCAATGCTTGATCTTTTGATGTGGCATGTCACGATTTAACCACTTCGCGTCTTTGTTCCTCCTGTAACAATATCTGATGCATATTTTCAAGGTTGAAAATCTCTCCCTTGATGTGATGCCACTTACAAACATTTGTAAGATTTTTGTCATGTTGCTCGTTGTAGTGTGCACAAGTTTCACATCCTTGATCGGCTCTCCAATAGGTGTAAGCTGGTTTCTTAGCTCTGTTGGCTGATTCTTATGAATCCCCAAGATACTTGGACAGAGCAACTCAAGAGCACCTCTCACCTTAGACCGAGGAGGTCTCTGAGGGGACGAGATGAACAAAGACTGAGAGTCGAGTATGAGAGCTGAGGAATACTAGTTAGTAATGACAAGCCAGAACTTTGTAAGCCAGCCTCATGGTGAATCCCGGAAGATGGAATGACCATGTAGGAACTAGTATTTCTAGGCCAAAGAAATAAGTGCAAGTAGACCCCTCTTAAAGAAAGTAGAGTGAGCCACCTTTTGATGGTGACCTCTAGTGGAGAGCATTATTCCACTTGTAATTTGTGAAATGTGGAAAAATTTCCACAAGGATGCCACCTAAGAAGATCTCTTGCTTATTTAAGAGACTCCCTCTTTGTGTAGAGGAGATTTTTGTGTATTGTATCAACTCCATGCTAAAATGAGAAGAGCCTCCATGAGTTAGATGCATTCGTTGAGCTCCTTAATCATGATGGTTTTCTTGAGTGATGCCCCTATGATCAGGCCCTTCCAGTATCTCTCATGAAAATGTAAACGATAATGCTATTTTGTGGCATAGTCGATTTGGACACGTGAATACAAGATCATTTTCTTATATGCATTGTAATAATCTAGTTGATGAATTGTATTTTTCTTTTTCATTGAATAAGAAATTTTTCTTTTGTGAATCCTGCATCTATGGCAAACACTCTAGAAGCAAGTTTCCCAAATCACATTCTATCAAAACAAAACATGTATTAGATCTTGTACATAGCGATCTTTGTGGTCCAATGCCAACTCCATCCTTAGGAGATGCAATTTATTTTATCACTTTTATAGATGAATATTCTAGATGTCTACAACCATGTTCATTAAGCACAAATCAGAAGCCTTTGAATGCTTCAAAAAATTCAAGGCCATGGTTGAGACACAAACATCTACAAAAGTGAAAGCTCTCCAAACTGATGGTGGCGGCGAATACCTCTCTAACGAGATGTCCAACTACTTGGATGAACATGACATTCGAAGACAGTTCACAACTTTCTATTCTCCTCAAAAGAATGGAGTTGCAGAAAGGAAGAATTGAACACTTCTCAACTCAGCCAGAGCCATGCTACATCAGCGCACTTACCTGCAAAGTTTTGGGTAGAAGCTACTGCCACAGCTTGTTACGTACAGAACAGATCCAGCACTAAAGCAGTCAACAACAAAACTCCTTATGAAATATGGCATGGACACAAGCCTAGTGTCAGCCATTTAAAAATATTTGGTTGTATATGTTTTATTCACATTCCTAGATAGCTTAGGAAGAAGTTGGATTATAGGACAAATAAATGTATTTTCATTGGCTATCCTGATGAACATAAAGCTTACAAAGTTTATGATCCATCCACCAAGGTAGGATTTGTCTCTAGGGATGTAATCTTCCAAGAACACACATACTATGATTTGAAACAACCATCGATATAAACGATGCTATGTCATTTCATCCTATTTTATGTAGCATGGAATCTTCCAAAGATAATGTTTCTTCTACAGAATCTGCAACTACAGCTACAAAAGTCGGTACCTGTCACCAGACCAGACCAAGCTAGCTCGAGCAGATCTGAAAAAATTCAAGAAGAAGCACCATCGCATCCTAGTCAACCTAGCATTCGCAGATCCTCACGGACTCAGACAGTTCCTGAGAGGTATACACCTCAATCATTCTGGACTTCATCAAAAGAACCAGAGACGCTAGCCGAAGGAATTAACTCCAAGGATGCTGTGAAGTGGCAAGAAGCTATGGAAAGCGTACAACTCACTTTTGATGAATCAGACTTGGACGACTTCCCCACTCATAAGAGAGTTATCGACAACAAGTGGATCTTCAAGAAGAAGATCAATTCTGATGGTTCCATTGCAAAATGGAAAGCACATCTGGTGGCTAAAGGATTCACTCAAGTCCAAGGAGTAGATTGTCAAGAAATTTTCAGTCCTGTTGTCAAAATGCAGTCAATCAAGACTCTAATTGCATTAGCAGCCACGAAAGATCTCAAAATACACTAGATGGATGTCAAGACAACGTTTCTCAATGGCAATGTCGAAGAGGAGCTGTATACCTTCCAACCAAAAGGATTCGAAGTCAAGGGCCAAGAGCACAAAGTGTGCAAGCTGCACAAATCAATCTATGGTCTAAAATAGGCCGCAAGAGCATGGTTTGATAGAATAAACTCTTATCTCATTCAATTGGGTTTTGCAAGCAATTCAGCTGAAAGTAATGTTTATTACAAGCATATAGGTTTCCATTCAGTCCACATAGCTCTATACGTAGATGATGCATTTATTTTGTCTAATGACACTTTCCTACTGCACACTACTAAGAGTGATCTGTCAAAGGAATTTGACATGACTGATCTAGGCGCTGTCCATTCTTTGCTAGGAATTCACATTACTAGAAATAGACTTCAAAATAAGATCTATCTTAGCCAGTAGACATATCTAAAAGACATGAAAAATTTCATATGTTCTGATTGCAAACCAATTGAGACACCAATGGATCCAAGTATTGTATTGACAAAATCTTCTTGTGTTGAGACCGATAGTGAAGTACTCGACTTAGCGAAGTACCCTTATCATTCACTAATCGGATCTTTGATGTATTCGATGCTATGTACTAGACCAGATTTAGCATACATTGTTAGCACGTTAAGTCAATTCATGTCTAATCCTAGGATCTCTCATTGAAAAGCATTAAAGAGAGTGATGAGATATATTCATGAATGTTAGATCACATTCTGTGTTATGATGGAAATGCTATCGACTCACTCGTCCCCTACGAGGCTACTCTGACTCAGATTGGGGAGGAACAGTCTCCACCAGAAAATCTACCTCCAGGTTCTGTTTCTATCTAGCAGGCGATTTTGTGGAACTCAAGGAAGCAAAAATCAATTGCGCTTTCTTCGACATAGGCAGAGTACATCGCAACATGTCAAGCTTCTAAAGAAGCTATATGGATCAAATTATTACTTCACAACCTACATCACACCCAGTTCAATGCTACCACCATTCTGTGTGACAGCTTGAGCTGTAATTCACTGTCGCTGAATCCCAGATTTCATGGCAAGTCTACGCACATAGAAATCCAGTATCATTTCATTCGGAAGAAAGTTTTGTCAGGGCAAGTGATCCTTCAATATTGCTCCACTACAGAAATGGTTGCAGACATCTTCACTATAGCGCTTTCTAGGATCAAGCATCAGAAGTTTTTTAGCATGCTGAACTTGACGAAGATACGCCTGATCACCCTCGACTTCTTCAACAATCAAGTCATTTCACATCCGAAGTCTCTGAAGTCTTCGACTTGACAACTTCATTCCTGAAGTGTCTGACTTCTTCCACATATGAAGTGTCCAAAGTCTTCGACTTCTTCGGCAACTTCGTTCATGAGCTGAAGTGTCTGACTTCTTCCACATCCGAAGTGTTTGAAGTCTCCAACTTCTTCAACAACTTCAATAAGTCACTATTTCTCGACAATAATTTTTTTCAACTATTTCAAAGAAGTGAACTTTTCGTCGGCTTTTTCTCCTTTTTCGTCTTTTTTGGCTTTTCGGCTTTTTTGCAAAAGTGCGACAAAACAATCACCTCAACAAATGAACTGTTTTCAACACTGGCTTTTTCGCGAAAAATGCAAAGTGAGAGAAAAATGCGAAGGTTATCTATTTCAATGAGAAACATTTCCAGCCACTTCCCAAAAAATACGAAGTGAGAGAAAATATGCGACGTTCTCGTCCACGTCAGCGATCCCGAGTCGCCTGAGCATGTATTTATTGTACAACTGTCATTTTGTCATTGTAGTTCAACTACTCCCTGAGTACAACAAAGTACTTAGTTAGATGACAAACATTTATTGTAATTAGATACGTAGATCCGGTGTATAAATACATCTTCATCACATACTCTATTTGATGCTCCGTCCATGAGACGAATGATTTTGAGCCTTTGCCATACTGGTTGTAACTTATTTGTTGTGCTTCAGTGTAATATAGCAGCAATAGGCTTTTCTATCTGTGTATAACGTAGATGAATGCTTATTGTGATTTGAATGCACTTCGCTTCTGTTTGATTACGCTCGTTTACTCACTCTGATAAGAACATGGACGTCTACGACTCCTCAGTTTCTGATCAGACGATGGTTGTTTTTGACACCCGAGGAACTTGCCATTTGCATCACACAATCCTGAACTTCTTATTGAATCTGATTTCCAGTAATACCTCACACAGTTTCTAATCTCTTCGGTGGACTGTACTCATTCATCCATTTGTTTTTGAGAATGAATTGACTTCTTAAGATCTTGTTGGGCAGAGTGCTTGAGCTGTGATTATAGCTTACTATTTACATTCCTTTCAATTGTTCTTGCACGTAGCAGCCCGTAATAACGGGAAAGTCGTTCCGCAACTATTTCCTTCTCTTTTCTCCGTTCGCGTTCTACCGCCCCATCAATACACACACACACACACACACAGACTTATAAGAGGAAAACTTAAAAACTACTAAAACTAGAAATGTTCATAAGATTGAGAAATAAACTAGGCTTACTAATTCTAACACTCTTTCTAATTAAGCCCTAATATATTTTTCTTACAAACAGATTTTATCTAAAAAAACTCAAATTTTTCAACATTTAGAGCTTTAGTAAGTATTTTTGCTAGCTGATCCTCTGTTCTGCAATGCACTACATTTATTTCATTAGATAGTATCTCTTCTCTAATGAAATGATATTTAATATCTATATGCTTCGTGCGTGCATGAAATACAGGATTCTTAGGTAGCTAAATGGCACTTAGCAATAATACATATTCATTGTAGGCTTACTTTGTAGGATGCCAATGTCTTCCATCATCCTTTTTAACCAAACTGCCTCCTGCATAGTTGACTATAGGGCTTTGTACTCCGCCTCTTTGGTGAAGAATAATTGTATCTTGTTTCTTACTTGACCAAGAGAACACACCATTGCCAACATGAAAGATATATTCTGGAGTGTCTCTAGGTACCAAAATAATCACCATGAGTTGGTGGCAAACAACCCTTGCCACCTCATATTCCACATAATGGCATGAAGGGGAATATACCCCTTTTCACAAAAGAAAGGGAATCTTAAAATTCAAACCTTTAAGATGTAGAATCTAGAAAATTCATGCTCATATACTTTCACTCACACATAAAGAGTGTCCCATCAAACCATAAAATATACAATAAGCACAAGGTAAAGATTTTTCCATGAGACTAACGATCATCAAATGGTAATACAAAATCCACCATCCCATGTTGGATTCTCCTACACCCATTTCTTAGGCTTAGAATTTGACAAGCATACCCACCTTTTTGATTGAAGGGCTAATTTTACTCGGAACTTTCAAAATGACATGTAAATTGATGGTCACCTTTTAGATAAAAGATATAAGGATATTTTGAACTTTGACAAACTTGGTTTTTTGTTAAGTACTTTTTTCACTCGTAAACTCCTAGGACATTGCATGGGCAAGGCTTTGCGCAGGTAAATGCCCATGCAATGCTCTCGAGCAAGGCTGTACGAAGTTTATGCTGACTAAAGTTTGAGGTTTGGGCCTTGCCTTGGCTGTCGCCCTCAGGTAGGGCCCCTCATAGGGGTAAAGGCCCCAACCCTAACTTGCGACTTTCTCCGACACCTAGCTGGAATTTTAGTACCCTTTATATTATATTTTATTACTCAACCTTTTGGTAGATTTTCATGAACAAAGAACATTCTATTTTGTGCCAATTTTACTCCTACACTAGATATTTCATACCCTGCAATTTGAATGGAAGCTTTTTTTTATTAATGAATAGAATAATAAAAATGCATTGATTTTTATGAAAATCAAGGACATATATAACGTTGTGGAAGGCTTTATTTGTGGCCCTTTGAGAGCAAAAGGACCATCCACTTTTCCATGAAAATATTTGATAAAGAAAGTTTTAAGGTTTTGGATGTCTAAAGAAAATGGAAAACCTTCCATTGGAAGCTAAATGCAAATGTACCAATTGTACTAACACTAGAAGATACATGTAATATCACACTCTAAAGTAAAGCTTGAATGCAACTTTAATTTTTTTTAAATATAATAATTAGAAAACTTAAGTTTTAATGAAAATTTTAAGAGAAGGCCATTTTTGTAGGGGCCTTGCACATGGGTTGCCTTCGAGTGGCCTCGATCGAAAGTCCTTCCTTGGCAAAAGGGGCCTCGGAGGCCGAGCTTCCCTCGTTATTGAGTCTTGAGTCTTGACCATGGGCCAGAGCTCGTAAAAAAATCTCAACCTACCCTTATAAAAAACCCGCAAAACTATTACGAAATCGATAAAAGATTAAAATAAAACCTTAAAACCTAAGATTTATACTTAAAACTAGCTGACTTTGAGCCATAAAAAAACCTATAAATCCAAAATAAAGCGATGAAAAATGTTTTGTATTTGTCAATTTTTCACGAGCATTGCAATGCGCATAGGGTACTTAGGAGGTAGCCTTATCACCATGGGTGGCCTAGAAACAACGCATGGACCAGAGCAAAAGCAAAAGCATTTGTGGTTTTTAAGATGGGGCCAGGCCCCAAGGACCGCTTGTATGGCGATCATGATTCCTATCTCTTTTGGGGGATGCGCTCTCGTATCACAAAGCATCCAAGGGCGCAATATCTTAGTGGTGGGTTTGGATTCTGTGCTCACTATGGTTGGAAATTATAAAGAGCGTTCAGATTTTGCCACAGGTTATGTAGGAATTAGGGCAATTGGTTGTTCTGAAGCGTGGTTAACATCAAAGTGGGGCAAGTAAAAGACACCATGGCATTAATTACTCGGAAGATTCATGTCGGATATTCCTTATTATATAGAGGAAGGAAGCCAGTTTGTGAGGAGGGGCTATCGCTCACTCTCCTTTTCGTTGCTTTCGTATCCTTTTCTCTCTCTCTCTCTCTCTCTCTCTCTCTCTCTCTCTCTCTCTGACTTTAAAATTTCTAGAGACTGAAGTTCAACGTGGAATGCTTTCTCACACACATCTGATCTGTCTGCAATTTCGATCCGGTAAAAGCTTGAATGCTCAGCATCGTACCTAGTATCAGCATTTGTGTTTGAGTAATCAGAAAATTCAGAATCCCAGCTCTCTGCAAAGTACACACAATCGATTGATTGATGGCAAGGAATCAATTGCTGATTTAAGGTGTGTAGCCATCAGATCCGAAAAAGAAGAGGGGTGGCTTGAGGTCAGAGAGGAATTGGTGAGCAAGGATGGACGGTACTGGAGGTGTGCGGAAATCAAACAAGGGCAAAAATCGGGTGCCGCTCAGGGCTCTGGCCAGAGTAGCATCCGTTGCTGTAGGAGTTCAATTTGGCTGGGCGATCCAGCTTTCGTTGCTAACTCCCTATGTTCAAGAGCTTGGCATACCGCACACATTTGCAAGCTACATATGGCTGTGTGGTCCCATTTCAGGAATGATCGTACAGCCAGTAGTTGGGCACTACAGTGACAATTGGCCAGGCTCCTGGGGACGTCGGAGGCCATTTATTGTGGTGGGAGCGATTCTAGTTGTTCTCGCGGTGCTGCTGATCGGTTTCTCGTCAGATCTTGGTTATCTTCTCGGAGATTCTCCAACATCCAGAATTCGTGCAATCACAGTTTTCGTACTTGGATTCTGGATTCTAGATTTGGCAAACAACACTTTGCAAGGGCCTTGCAGAGCACTCTTGGCAGATTACACAGGTATAGCAGTCAATTACCTCACACTGCTAGCTTCATAAATTAATTATTATCTCATCAAGTAACCGGTTCATTCTTCTTTCATGTTCTAGGCTCAAGGAATACGAGAGCTTAAAGTCCTGCAAATGATTTAGTATGAGTTCAGGGGTAAAAAGAGTCATTAAATCGTTCTAGAAATTGGTTTTGCCATGCATTAATGTGATGTTTTTGCTACGCCTTTAATCCGCTTTTGTTGGTTCATAATAGATATCATAAAAGTCAAGGCTATGCTATGTACCATGACTCGGAGGATTTGTTTTTAACCCTTTTTATTAGTCAAGATTATGCATCTGATTAGACACATGGTTGAGCAGGAGAGAATGGATAAACATGGAACTTTTGGAGGTGAGCACCCTTGCCTTTTGCTTGGTTCCCCTTAAGCCGCCTCATCTGCACGCACTCATGTGCGGGCATTTTGGTCCAGCCCAATCATTTGGTGTCACATGGCGGGGTTGCTCGGCACTTTCGGGAGCTCATTCAAAATTTGACCCATCTCAACAATTTTGATCACCCTGAAATTCGTGGGGCCTCAAAATTTTAGGGGCATGCACTCATGTGATCTTGAGATTTTGTTCCTCATGAAACTAGACTGACTGATTAGGAGGAACTTGAGAGAGGGGGAGGCATGGAACGGGTGGGGCAGAAACCCTTTTT
The DNA here is from genome assembly GCA_029204225.1 of Diphasiastrum complanatum. Taxonomy (NCBI): domain Eukaryota; kingdom Viridiplantae; phylum Streptophyta; class Lycopodiopsida; order Lycopodiales; family Lycopodiaceae; genus Diphasiastrum; species Diphasiastrum complanatum. Next base: position 23,518 of record MU835240.1, on the reverse strand, counting down.
GTTGATGAGAATTTCTTATTGACGTAAAATCATTTTTCGCTTTTTTATGAAGAAAAAGGAGTGCCTCACATAACATACTTTCTGTGACTCCCCTTTTTTTTTTCCAAATTTTTTTACATGCACTTTCCGAGATGCGAAAGTTGCATGTAAGAAAAATTTACATGACCTTCCGTGTGGAAGATGCATGCTATAAAAAAAAAGTTTTCACGCTGCGGAAGGTCACCCTCTGAGGCCATTTTGCCCGAAATTCTTATAATCTTCCATCAGCTTGCTCAAAATTTTATGGGGACCTGTACTCACTGATCTATATCTATATGAGCTAAATTTCCTGATTGCATTTGAGTGGCAGCTGGCCCATGTTGGACCACTGCAATGCCTGCCCGCAACCTCCCCAGTTGCTCATTATCGTGGGTAGAATTAACAAGCCCAATATCTGACCTCCCTCCCTCCACATTGGACTCGCTAATTACTCCCTCCGATAGGCCAGAAAGGGTCGTGGGCCTTGCCTGGAGGGTTGTACCGATTTTGTTATTTATTTAATGGTGTTGGTGGGAAATATCATTGTGCATGCAGAATGGTTTGGTGCAGACCATGGAACGGGCCAACCTGGCTCATTGCTCATTATGGTGGGTAGAATTGACAAGCCCAATATCTGACCTCCCTTCCTCCACATTGGACTCGCTAATTACTCCCTCCGATAGGCCAGAAAGGGTCGTGGGCCTTGCCTGGAGGGTTGTACCGATTTTGTTATTTATTTAATGGTGTTGGTGGGAAATATCATTGTGCATGCAGAATGGTTTGGTGCAGACCATTATGCATGCAAAATGGTGTGCACGTTTCATAGTTGCACTGCGTTTCTGAAACGCGTTTCAGAATCGCGTTTCGGAAATTTTTGAAAAAATTCCAGAAACGTTTTTTTTAAAAAAAAAAATTGGTTTTTTCTTTTGGGCAATATGGGTATCAGATGAAAGCTCTAATTAAGAGCATAATTCCTGTGTAATTTGCCGACTGTTTCGGGTGCAGGATGGTCCAGTTCAGGTGCATTAATCCATGTTGGGTTCTGTCAAGGATAAAAATTCAAAACTAACCTCTAGCATGTATGTTACGATCACAGATGGTCTCAGTAAGTGTGTTTTCGCTCAGGGAGTGGAAGGCCAAGTCATGAAGAGGCCTTACCGTCGGGGTCGGGGTCTACCGGCAGCCCCCGGACCCTGCCGTTGGGGGGCGTTGCCCCCCAAACCCCCCACCGGGCGGCTACCGCCCCCCGAACCCCCTGAGCATTTATTGAAAACCAGAGCAAATAACAACCAAATAGCTATTGAAAATAAGATCTGTTTGTGCCCCATCTACTGCACTTCTGAGAGGCAAAACGCTCGTTTGACCATTGATTCCCTAAAAAAATTTCAGCCATAAGCTATTTTTCCAAAAAAAAGAATTTTTTTTTTTTTTTTTGGCGATTTTGGGAGGAGAAACGCGTTTCTCAAAAACGTGGTTTCCGATACGTCTCCTCCCAAAAACGCAATTCTATGCAACTATGCCACGTTTTAAGTCAAATACCTGACCAAGGATCCTGCCGATTAAACCTTGTGATTTTTGGCAGAGTCAACAAAACCTGCCAGTAATATCTTAGCATATAAGAAGAACCAGATTTTGTGCATTACAGGAGGGTTGTTTTTGAAGACGAACAAGTTTTCAATATCCAAAGCGTTTTCAAGTATTCAAAGTATCCAGAACTTTTTACTCATAGAATAAAAATATTTCACTTATGTTTAAGAACAAATATGGTTTTTCTCCTTTTATAAACTGCTTCCTATTGAATATGCAACTTATTTTGAAAAAGGATTCGCACATTATATGATTTGGAGGATAGTTGGGATCAGCATATTTCCAACTGCATGTGACACAACAGCCTGAGCTTAGGCTCTATCCAAGGGCCATGGAGGCCTTGGAGAGTTGCAAGAGTTGCAAACACACCGTCTGTTGTTGGATGAGGCCAGGAACCAAATGGTGGCAAGGTGCTTGTAGGCAATTGTATATGCCATTGCAAACTACCACCATCCAACCACAACGAAAGGTTGATGGCTGCCTTAAAGATGTTGGTGACGATCTCAGGCAGCCACCACTGTTGAATGGCCTATGACTGCCAACTGTTGAATGGTGGCAGGCCTATGATTGTATATGCCATGGAAAACTACCACCATCCAACCACAACGAAAGGTTGATGGCTGCCTTAAAGATGTTGGTGACGATCTCAGGCAGCCACCACTGTTGAATTGTGGCAGGCCTATGACTGCCATATCACCCAGGATCCCCTGTACGCTTATTGGGAATTTGCCAACTTGATTATTGGGGCCTTCAAATTAATGTGTGGGTCATGTCTATGTGGCAAGTGAACAATGCAATGTTGATGTCACTTTGGGGGGGGGGGGGGGGTAAGCCTATTTTTGGGCAATGCATGTTTTACCAGCTATGCATGAGCACATAGTTTATTTATTTTTGGTTCTGTTTTGTGGCATATGTCTAAGTAAACAAAAAGCACCTATATAAAAGAGTGAAAAACTAGATGGGAGGAGGAACCTTGAAACTACAGAGAGGATTCAGCTTACTGTTTCAAATTGATATAATACGGCTGCCCTGCCTGCACATCCTGGACCACTACCTATCTACTGAGTTGTCACTATTAGTGACAACATATACCACCTATTGTATTTGTGCATGATAACGAAAATCTAGCTTAGTCGCCTGATTAGTCTTGTGTAGTACCGGCAATGAGAGCGCTCCATGATACTAATTGTAATACCTATGATAATGCAAAATGATATATTGAGCATGAACCCTTCTTGGGAATCAATTAGGCCTAGGGGTGCTCGTCATCATCAACGTGAATACATATTAAGGACAAGTGTCTAGTCAACATGGATGTTAGTTATCAAAATGTAATATCATATAATGGAAACAGCAAATTTGCATACATCATAATGATTAAATAATCGAACCATCTCTCTCCCAGGATGAAGCAACAAATCATCTAGTGCTGTGCTGAAGGTCATCATAGCATGTGGTGTATTTATAGTCTCTACTTGGATTCTTGCCAAACGGTTAATCTTCGACAACTAACCTTTTTTCAACACTTCCTAGTATTTTCCTACTTTTGACTTTTGTTCTGGCTTATGCCGTGACTTAATCCCTGACATTTCTTGTTTAGCTTCACTTGAACTCATATGCACAAAGACACACTTCATTCTTTGTCGGCCGGGAGAGGGGTAAGATGCGGCTTGGATGGATGGTTGAGGGTTTGGGAGTCTACTATTCATCAACTCTTTAGTATAGGCATTATCAGGGGGATACATGGGTGCAAATGAAGAGGTCCAAGGAGCCGGGTGTAGCTCACACGTAGCATGCACCTGGGAGTTATAAATGGTAGGGTCTAGGCCAAGTATAATGAAAGTCTACTTTAGTTTTTGAGAAATGCTTGAGGGCTCAGAGGTTAGCTTGCCTCTCAGGGAAGTAAGAGCAATTTTTTGCTTTCAGAAATCTGATTGCTCCCTAGGTGAGGCTAGGGTGAGAGATTTGAAGCAGATGAGACGTTTTATCAATCTCGATGTTGGATAAAGTGAGAACGAAGGTCTCGCTTCTCTCTTTTTCTGTCACCCATTGAAGCTTTTGTTGTTGAGGGTATCCTCTACCAAAATGCAAAGGTCCTTATTGTAGGTGAAGGTGGTGGGTGAAATCTCACAGGCCTCATAATATGTTAGTAATGAGGACATACTAGAGAAAAAAAGCATAGAACATCTAGAGTTCGATAAGCGGTCAGGTGATCAGGACTTTCGTTCCTCTCGTTAAAAATTCAACTACTAATGCCACACAAATAAGGACATACAAGAGCAAAAAAAAAATAGAACAACCATTGTCCTTCAATAAGTGGTGAGTTGTCCTCTAGTGAGTGGTGAGTTGGTTAAAACTTCCTTTTCTTTCCTTGAGGACAGACAAGAGACAAAGAAAAAGATGGTAAGTTGATTTGTACGTCCTTTGTTCTCCCTAAGGTTTGGAGTTCAACTCCAATCCACCACAGAAATGAGGACATACAAGAGAAAAACATAGAACAACCAGTGTGACATAGAGGCCAAAAAGAAATCTTATCCTCGAATGATGTGGTGGGTTGGTAAAAGATGTTGGTAAAAGATGTGACTCCAATCCATGTACCATTTGAGGACATACAAGATAAAAGAAGAACAAAACTAGGCAAACAAATCCTAGAAGAAACAAAACAAAACAATTTTTTTTGTGAAAGACTTACAACAAATTTTGCTTTGACAAGGCCAAGTTGAGGGGTGAAATACTATCACTTCAAACTCATTAGCCTAAATGCAGTCCCCCACTTCACAGCAGGTTTGTTTACTCATTGTTCTTTTGGCTGTGTGAGGCTTAGAAAAAATTAAATAAGCCTATGGAGTAAAATGAACATTTTCAGCTTCACTTGTTGTTCAGTATCTAGACCTCTACCTGGCCGGTGGTGAAAATCCTGCTTTAGATAGAATTTTGTTGGGTTTTACAACCCTTAGAGCTCTGAATCTGTAAGACAAGCCAATAAGCGTGTGTTAGGAATAACATAGTGAGTAGTATAGGTAGATGCAATACATATAGAGGCAGCCAGCTTTTGGAAAGTTAAGATGACTGTTAGATATGGGGGAGCATTTGTATTGAAGAAACATGTGCTTATTTGTTTTGAAACACATACTTGGACATCAATACTAGTGTGAAGATGAGGATATCAATTGCACAATCAATGGTTTGTCTTTATTGCAAGCTTGGCATCATGAACACCTCACCAAAAGATAGTTATCTTTTGTCTTTTACGGCAGAAGAATATTTTCGGCAACAAGCTCCTCTAGGAAATCATCCGCCAAAACATTTTGTCATTTTGCTTTTTGACCTAGCCTAACTTTGGTAATAGCCGAAAAGGACCTTGTGGATTGATGACCACTTACATGTGGTACTAGCATGTGTATTGCACACACCCCCCTATTGTAGTTCTGTCCTCAGAACTTAAAGTATCTCCCCGTTGCTTGGGGGTTAGATCCGTATTGATCTAGGGTTTGGTTGGGAAGGTTTGGTCTACTGCATTCTATCTCTTGTTCTTCGACACTCCAGTTTTGTTTTCATCTTCTTGGGCGTTTCAATACACTTCAGATCTGCTAAAAGGTCAAAGAGGCTTCAAGATGTGGTATAACTAGGCCATTTTCTTTCTATGCTGAAAAGTTCTGATGCCTTTGCTTCTCATCATGCATTTTCTCCGAATTCTACTCAAAGAGTTCTGGAAAATTCAGAGCTATTAACCTTATCTTTCAGGTGAACCATTCAAGACACTCATTTTGTCTAAGAGGACTTATAAAGGCTATAAGATTCAGTCTATTGGACAGTTTCAAGATCAATGCTCTATGGTATTTTGATATTTATGGATGCTAGTTGTAATTATTGGTGGAAAATAAATATATAAAAAATCAAGCTTCATTTGGCATATGATGTGATTGTTGCAGATTGGACTCTGAATTTATATTTTTTATTTTCCTTTTCAATGCAGGAAAGGATCAGCGCAGAACAAGGCGAGGGAATGCATTTTTTTCCCTCTTTATGGCAGTTGGCAACGTACTAGGTTTTGCAGCAGGTTCCTTTTATAACTGGCCAATGGTTTTTCCCTTCACAAAAACAGCAGGATGCAATTTAGCTTGTGCCAATCTAAAGTCTGCATTTCTTGTAGATATAGTTATTTTGGCATTAACGACACTGTTGAGTGTAACTGCGGCACAAGAGATTCCTTGGTCACCAGACAAAAAAAAGTCACAGTATCACAGCATTGCTCCCTCCACCCCACTGTTACGCGATACTCGTGATGCAGTGCAAGAAAATGATACACAAGGGGAGCCTAGAAAGGTGAATGTGAATTCCTTGGGTACAATTCAAAATGACAATGATGACAGCGATTCAGATGAGGAGACTGTGTTGTCAGAGGCTTTTCTGTGGGAGTTGTTTGGCAGTTTTAGGGATCTACCAAAACCCATGTGGTTTGTTCTCCTGATTACCGCATTGACCTGGTTTGCTTGGTTTCCTTTCCTCCTCTTTGATACAGATTGGATGGGCAGGGAAGTATACATGGGAGAACCTAACTCAAAAGATATCCAACTGGGACAACGATATAGTGTTGGGGTAGAAATGGGTTCTTTTGGCCTCATGCTGAACTCTGTTGTCTTGGGAATTTCTTCTCTTCTGATTGAGCCAGTTTGTAGGAGGGTGCACACTACCTATGTTTGGGCCTCAGCTAACATGCTTTTGGCTGCCTGCTTTGCTAGTACTGCAGTAATTAGTCTTGCTTCCAAAAGTGCAGCATCATCTCAGAATCTCCAGCCTCCAATTTCCATAACAGTTGCCGCATTGGCGGTCTTTGCAATTCTTGGGGCACCACTTGCGGTAATGCCATCAGAAAAGGCCTCTTTAAGTAGGCTCAAACCTTCTTATTTATGAAAATCTAGCAACTACCTTGACTAATGCTTAGGCAAATGTTTCGTCCTCTCAAGCAAAGCAACCTCAAATTTCATTTCAAAGTATGATACTGACGATTTCAACTGTACAGTTCTACAATGAAGAGAAACGATGAGATTATTTTACTGAAGACATGTTTTGTGATCGTATGTACCTCTCGAGATGAACTCAACAAAGAAGATCCTCATCATAAGTGAACCCACACCTGCAACTGATTGATCCCGAACCCTTTGTGTATGACAACAAAAAAAGTTCGAAAATTTACATTTATATAAATTGAAAGTTATGGAAGTTCACTTTTAAGTTTCTGTAACTTTATGGTTTTGATACCAGAATTGACTCCATGATTCTTTTGAACATCCTAGCAGCCCGACACATTGCTCCTTTTGACCTTTCGGAAGGCTCATCTTAAGCTTTTCTTTACATTATCAGTTTGTTCATATCCAATTCTAAGTAGAGGTTCAAGCATAAAGGTCTGATATGTTCTACAACAATGTTTTCTTATTTCAGCAATTCTTCCTCTTACTTTCAACTTGTGCTTATCAGAATTTTTGCGTCCCAGGTAACATATAGTGTGCCGTATGCTTTGACGGCATCATTCACAAGCTCATCAGGTGGTGGTCAAGGTAAAGACCTCAACATTAATTTGCATGCAAGTTATTATGTCTGAAAGTAACATATGAAATTGCAAAACTCAGCAGTCAGCACTGTATGATTAACTTCACTTCCAAGTTGAGTAGCATTTGTCAGCATAGTAGGGAATCCATCTCCAAGGTGAAGACACGGTTTGGAGGTTGACACAGCCAAGTTTCGTAATTTTAAAAGCTGACTTGGTATGATCTTGTGTGAGGGTCTAAATGGATGCAAATTCCTGCAGAATATACATATGTAGCAAACTTTAATATTCAGTGTTTCCTTCTTCTGTATCTTAGCAAATTTTTAAGTAGATAATCTTAGTATACAAACTAAATGCCATTTCTTTGCTTTTCACATTTCTGGGTTATCAGAACATCAATGTTTGACCTTTACTATTCTCGGTTTCATCAATGCTCTCTGTAGAGAAAAAAATTAGCTGAATCTTCTGCACTGGTGCATGGTGAACATATAGGTCTCTCCATGGGAGTGTTGAATCTAGCGATCGTATTACCACAGGTGAGTGCAATGCCAACTTGACTTACTGCCATTGTGAAAATGTGCTCAGTTTTAGGAATGTGAAAGTGATATTTTGAACTCTGGTAAATTTTGTGATTGTCAAGTTGATACATTCAAATTTAAGCATAAATGCTTGCTTCAAACATCAATCTGCACTTTAAACTTTTCAAGTGACCGCATTCACAAAGGTAGTGGGCAGAGAATCTGAGCTTTGTTCAAGCTTCATCCAGATTCATTGCTTCAGTACTTTTTGAACCAATTGTGCAATCTATTCTGTTTGTTTGAAACTCCAGATTTCTGAAAATATTGTTGCAGCCAAAGAAATTGAATTCTCTCAGTCCCAAATCATTTTCAGTGGCATTTAGATATCATTGAGCTTAATCCGGCAAATGCAATTATTGTCAAGCTATGTGATAGCTCAGCTGCTGATTATTCGGAGCTTTCTACAGATTGTGGTATCAGTTGGGAGTGGACCATGGGATGCACTTTTTGGCGGAGGAAATATGCCTTCATTTCTATTTGCAGCTGCAGCAGCATTTATAGGGGGCTTATTGGCTTTATTCTTACTGCCAAAGACTCAACGTCAACGAGAATTTAGTTCAACAGGCATTGTTCGCACTCATAGCTGTCCCATACCATGAAAGTTCTGCTCAGGAGGCTAAAAGATACATGAGGAAGTATGGAGGAGCTTCGTTTATCACACACATCACTATCTTCTTGAAATTTGTCAACGATCCTATACATATCTGGAAGCTAAGATATCATGGTTTGAGTTTACATTATGAAGACTCCAAGTGTAACCCTGTGCTATCAGCAGTCCACCAGAGCCTTTATGCCATTGGCCCTCACTATCTTTTTTGATATCTTTATTCACATAATTTTTCCTGTAAGCATATCTAGTGAGGGGTAGTCAATATTTCCATGTGCTATGAGACTCGGCTAGGACTTGCATATTCAGAAGGTCTATTATGCTCTTGAGGAGGGTATCCTTCTCTGTCATCTCTGCGGAATGATACTCCTTTCTACAAAACTTCAGGGTGGAGTGAGATATTCATAGTCTTCCTTCACGTCGGTATTGAAGTATTGATTCATGGTGTTTGTTACCTAAGCGATTTGTGATTTCCAACATTTACATTGGAGGGTATGATCTTTTCTGCCATATCTGAGCAATATTTGGAAAGAACAATAAGGGTGCAAGAATGAATTTTCTACCTTGGTGAAAGTGAAAACCAGTCTTGTACAAGCTCTTTTGCTGGCAAGTTCAAAGGCACTTTTCGTTCAAGTTTCTGCATTGAACTTATATGCTAAGGTTTATGCCATCCCAAGGTGCCTGAGGTTGAAGCAAAGTTTGAATTTATTGTGGTTTCTTCCAGAATTATCAGATTATCTATTCTTCTGTACATGACTTGCTCTTGCAAGACAAATATCTGGGTAATGCTATACACTACCTTTTATGATAATTTGCCTTTGTGCTTCTGAACATTAAGATCTGATATAGTGTTTAGTGGTGGTAAATATTTTTACTATTTAGAATTGCTAGTCCATGTCTGGTTTTGCACAGATGCGCTTGGAATCAATGTGGCCACTGCAGTTGGAGATTCTTATTAACTGAAATTGTCCACATCTATTTCCCCTGAAAGAAGAATAGATTTCTTCATCAGAAGCATGCAGCTTTGAACAATCAAAGTTTTGAGAAAAATGGTGCTACGTGGATTAGTGCAAGCAAACACGTCACATTTATGATGAGCATCGTCTTTTGAGTTTGCCATCAGGAATAACTTTCCAGTAGCTATTTCCAGGTGAAAATTGAGGTAGTGACATGATTGCAAGTTTCAGGAGCCTTGAATCTCAAGACCAATTGCAATATGATAACTTAACAGCCTGTGAGATCATGCTATGAATTAGCACCTCCATGCGAAGTATTTATCGTGGAAAATTTATTGGAGTCTGCTTTTAGGGCCTATGTCCATCGACCATAAACAAACACCAGTTAGGGGTTCTAATTGAATGTAAAAAATGAGTGTGGCATTTCACTGTTCATTCCTGAAGTTCATCAAATTGTGCAAAGATTACTAATGGGCAGCAGCCAGGTTCTACGGATTCCATAGACTCCTTTAAGAAATTAAAGCATGAGACCGCAGCAAACTTTAACTGCATCACCACTTTTGAAAGCGACATGCTGACATATTATGAATCTTTCCATAAAATTATTTGCAAGGATGCCTATCAAGATCCATAAAGTTGTTGGAGGTGGAGTGTGGGCCATATTTTTTTTTTCACCCATACAGTACAATGCCTAGTTCTTATAACTTATGGATTTATCTGTAGTTCATGATTGTGGGCATGAAATGCCATGATTTTACTCTGTTCAGATTTATGTCATCATGACCATTGAGCCCTTGCACCTTGTAGCATACAAGAAACTACGACTGGGAAGTGCATGGCCTTTGTAGTGTACTCCAATAAATTCACTTGCAACATTCCCACAGCTGCGGATGTGTCCGTTTTAGTCCCGGGTGGGACAAAATGTCTTTTCCCCCAAAAAAAAAACTTATTTCACATTTGAGGCTTTGATTATGCTTTCCTTTGCTCGCTCCTTTCAGGGATCTGTTGCACAGCTGCCTCGTCTCAGAGACTATGCATTGCACAGCTGCCTGTGTCTTCTTGATTCCTCCTTGAGAGAGGAAGCCGTTTGGTTTTGAGAGGATGGAAGGTCGCTTGCTGCAGCCTCTTTGAGGTCCTGGTTTCTGGGGAGGCAAAATAGCAAATGCTTTTGTGGTTGTCATTGCTTTTACACTCTGCATGCTGCATGCCATGCTTTTGCAAACGTGGAGCAGGGGGTGGAGCGAAAGAGGATGCCTGGCACCGATGCATGGGGTTTGCATTCCTATTGTGTGGGCATTGCATGCAGTGTTACATGTTATTTGGCATGTGTCTGTTTTATGGTGGTTTTATTCTCAGTTGTGGCCAATATTTGGAAAAGGGCGTTTGCAGATCATTGCAAGTGGTGGTTTTTTTGAGCTTCTTCGAGGTATGGTCAGTTGGATGTTTTATGCAGCTTTTTTCAGCGTCTGCTAGCAAGAGTTGGTCTCATAGCTTGTGCCTTTACTTTCATGATCTGTATGTATTGACAATTGTGTGGTTGGAAAGGTTCATCTTTGCCTGGAGAGTGTTTGCAAAAGGTTTGCGAAATTTGTGAAGAGTCATTGTTTCAAGGTATGTGTCTGAGCTTTTGGTTGTGCAAATGTGTGCGGTTCTTTGAAAATCTGCTTAACAGTTTCAGTGGGTTGAGCTTCTTGTTCAAGACAAAAACCGATTGCAGAAACGTGTGTTCCTTCTGTTCGAAATGGAGGATTGATTATCATGACTGGCTACATTTTGCATTGTGCAAGCTGGTCAGGTATCATGGCTTATGTACTTGGTAGTTTTCCTTTTAAACGAAGGCATCGTGTGGGCTTATGAATGCTTGTCTTTGCATTACTTTCCAGTGAAGCTACTCCAAGCATATTGTTCATAGTATGTACAGAGATGTAAGTCACATGCATTACGTGTGCTGTGTCAGAGGTTAATTCTTAGGAGTAATATGTATACTGCACTCTTAAATCATTCCATCATTTAGATATGAAATATGCTGTGCAGAAGTAGGTCAACAGTTTTATTGGCCTATTTGCAATTGTTCATTTTTGTTCTTGTTTGTCCAATAATATCCGCGAGCTCTTGAAAACTGCACTTTGAACTTTGACCATAAATGCACCTTCGTCCACTTTGACCTGGGGAGATGATGTAAATGTATTGCATAAAATCAGTTGCTTTAAAACTAGGAGTCATTTTCCTGTTTCAGGAACTCACTTGTATTATACCATGTTCCAACTAATTGACATAATTTTTCTACTGTATCTAAATGTTCATTGCTACAAAAAAGCCCCGTTATATCTTTGATAAGTCATTGCTTGGAAGGTGTTGTTAAAAGATCCTCAATGGCCAATGAAAAAGCTTCATAAGTAGCATGTTGAAAACCAAAATTCTTGAATTGATCCAAGATTTTTGCTGTGTGTACCATTTCAAAGTGGTTTTATGATCTGCTAATAATCTTTCTCCTAGTAGTTTTTTGCGTCACTTTTGTATAGAAGAGCAATTTGCAAGACCTGCCATAAGTGGGATTTTCTATTGATGAATCATTCTAGTTTTCTGTAAAAAAAATAGTGAATTTTAGGTTTCTTCATAAATAGATTTTGTTGTAAGTTGTAACCAATAATAATTATGTCGTTATAGCTGATAGAATTCCATCCCAAAAGCTTTGTAGAGCAATTTCTATTTGTTGATCAAAAAATGAACGATCAATAGTTCTACAAACGTTTATATCAAGTTTTTCTTCCTTCTTGGCTGCTACCAACAGATACTCATTTCCCGTATAGGTAGCTTGAACTGTACTTGCATGTTTTGGGCACATTATTGCTTATACTACCTAGCACTCATGGTCACTTTTGGATGATAGCTTTCGATCTATCTTTCCTCCAACACTTATTCCTGGTGTTTTCTCGAGATTTTAGTGTACAAACTTTCTTTGGTAGTTTTACAGTATTCGGAGTCCGGACACATGCTATTGCACTCAGGTGGCACTATTTGTCTTTACAAGTCACTTGGCATTTTACTTCTTCTAACATGGAAATTGTGGGCTATGTGGTTCACTTGGCACATTGTTTTGGTCTTTACTACCACTTACATTTGCAGAGGTACGGTTTTCACATATGTTCATAGTTATGTTGCTTCTTTCATGTGGCTTTCTTGGTACATATGTCCACACTATGATATCTTTGTCAATGCTAAAAACATGATATTCTTCAACAAAATTGCCATGGTTCTTCTCATAGAACCCACGGTTTTGGGAATCGTGGGTTCTGGGAACCGTGGTAGGAACCGTGGTACGGTTCACCTAAAAAATCAATTAATAAATTAATCAATTAATATCCTAATTTCCCCCCAAAACCCCTCATAGCTCATTTTTTTGACCCCTCTGTCAAAAAAATAAAAGAATTAATTAATTAATTAATTATGCCACGGTTCACACGGTTCTCCATAAAAAAAATTGTGAACCGTACGATTTACAGTATGGTTTTGAGAACCGTACTGAGCCGTTAACGGTTCATTAATCCTATGATTCTTCTTGAATTTTTTTTTTTTTATGTCAGCTGATATTTTCGATATATATGCATAACATTCCATAGTAAATGTTCATGGCTGTTCTGACATCCTCCAATTTTGTTCATGCTTCATCCTTTGCACTCCTTTCAATGGTTCTTTCATCAGTGACATCATTTTATTACCACTTATATAAGGCATGCATGCTTTTGCATGTCGTGGTCTTCTCAATTCTTTTGGACTTCTCAGTTCTTGATGATTCATATTTGCAACTTTTTTATGGCATTTTCTATAACCAGGTTAGTTAGCGTGCCATTGTCTCTATTCTTGTATGTGGCCATATAGTTCTTAAAGCATGCCCTTTCTTTGAATACTGCACCTTTTTTTCAATATCATTTTACATTGTTCCCTCTATTTACCCTTCATGGTCTTCACATTTGACAGAATTATTTGGATTAGAGTTGTTGTGGACCTTTTTTTTCAAAATAGCATTCTACACATTAGAATTCAAGATATCATGAGAAATATAAAAGAGATGGATATAGAATCAAAGGAGAAAAGTTTTTCATACAGAATGAGAACATCAATATTTGTTCTCCACGCTGGTATAGCTATTTATAGTAACAATAGTGTCACTTGGCCACTTGCCAAATATTTCCCTAAAATGGTAGTTTCTAGGTATTTTACCAAAAACCTAGTTTTAAATGTCTAGATGCAATGTATCTATATCAACCATTGAAAGTAGGTCTAAATTTGATCTAATCAACTTCACTACTTGCCAAAAAAACTAAAGACACTATTCTTAGGCCTTATTGACATAAAAAAATGTATCTCTAAGTTGAAAATTTGCTTTGGCCTCAAATTTGCCAAATTAGATCAACTTAACTAGTTGACATTTTTCACAATGCATGCTTGACAAAAACATGTGTGTGTTTCTCGAGTGATTGGTTGAGATTGTTGGCAAATTGAATACACAAAGTCCATTACAATGAGAGCAATATTTAGATTTGTGATAGATAAAGTTTCAGCAACCTACACAACATCGTACGTGCAACACATGAAATTTGTGCACTTCCATTACAAAATTTCATAGCAATGGATCATTCATAGTTGCAAACAAAGTATATGTTTGCATGGCAAGATGAATGAGACCATCTTTTATGCTTTTGAATCAATTTTTTCAACGAAGTTATGATAGGGTCCCCTTTGAACATTTTTTTTGATTTCAAAATATTGGAGGCGAGTTGTTTCTCAAAATGCAACCTTCAAAAGTGGAACAACAAGTGCAATACTTACGAACATGCATAACCACAATGAACATGAAGAATACATGCAATTTCACACAAGATTGTGTAGCATAATATACAACTTTAGCATCTTTATACATAACAAAAAGCCAAAAACAATCTGTTTAAATATCGTTGATAGTCTTTTCATCTGCAATCTGCGTGTCTTACCTTTCAATTTGCAAGTCATCTACTTTTTCAAGCACTAAGATAATCACAACAGCTATACTGAATGTGCAGTAACTTCGTTTGTCTTCATGTATTTCCAAGTTCTATTATGGTAGATGCATGATTTCTAGCTTGTAGATGAATCTAGATTTGCAACAAAATTTAGCTAACGATCTATTGATCCATTTGTGACATTTTGGATCTGATACTTTTTCACATGGTATTTACAGTAGGTTGCAGACTAAAGTTGGTGGTTTTGCCAAATCTTGTGGAGTATTTGAGGGCGCCATAAATTCTAGAGTGAATTGGAGTGGCTTCTATCTCAATCAAGGATTTTCAAGTGTAGAAAGTGGATCTTTGTGAGCCTAGCTTTATTTTAGGTCAAATCACTTGGAGTAGGCCGATTTTTTATTCTATTTATTGAATGTGGAGACCAAAATCGCACATGATAGTGGACGTAGAACTCTATATCAAAATTCTAGCTTTTGCATATCATTAGAGGAATTCTAAATCCGAAAAAGACCTTATAAGACAAACCCGAGCTGATTAACGAAAATGCCATGATTATGTGGTTTTTGTCAAGTCTATCTAAAAGGATCAGACGTGAGCTGAAACGCCATAATGAGTACGCAATTTTGCAAAACGCTATGGATGATGCAATACGGGAGGAGGATGAAGATTCATATGACGATCCGAATATCAGTATGTTGCTTTATACAGCAGGGCAGACCACTACGACATCCACCACCATTGCATCAATTGATATCAACGCTACTGCAGAGACGATGATCAACGAGTTCGAGAAACTCGGGAAGAACCAGCAAAAACAGATGGAAAAATTGCAGTCTCAACTTGATGAGATTTCCATAGAAAAGCGAACAAGGAACTTGAGAAGTTTGCTAAGACTTTTCCTACCAGGGAAAATGTCTGGTATTCCATTTGTACGGCGGGCAATCACACAACAAATGAATGTCCTCAATTGAAAAAACAAATAGAAACCAATATTTGTCATCTGTGCAATTCACCTGATCATGAGACTGCTTATTGCCATTTTAATCCTCGGATTATCCAGCAATGATATGCCCAGATGGGATATCAGGAACTCCTTTACGGAAAGGATCATGCAGCCAAATCTCATCTTGGATATCCGGAGAGATCAGCTTTACCAGCCCCATCAATACAACCGGCTCCTCTTGCTAATTTGATGAAACCAGAACCTTACAGAGGTAACGAGCAATGGAATTACAGTAATGATAGCGGTCTTTCAGAACAGCATGCTATTTATGCTGCCGCACAACAACAAGCATCTAGAAATTGAACCAGAGCGCCGCTTGGATGCTTTGCATGTGGAGAAAATCACAGAGTTGTAGAATGACAAAGACAAATATGTACCATTATGTCGTGACTATGGTTATGGGCATTGCTACAAGGAGTGTCTAGCAAGACCAAAGCCACCACCGGTCACAGCTCTTGTAAATCTGATAACAACAAGCAAAGACCAGTCATTAGAGAAAATATGGGTCCAAAGAGAGCCCTATAAGAAATGCCATGTAGGAGAGAGAAAAATAACTAAAAGTAATTAAAATATCATTTTATAACTTCTTTACGCATCTGCCCACACTATTTCCATGTAATTGAATGCACTTTAGTTTAGTCACATCAAACTTCACTGGTATTTAACTACAGTTAAAATATAATTTTTCAAAATGCTGAAATATTCTCTTCCAATAGTTGGGAACACTCAAAAATTTGAATTAGGAGTGACATTTCTGAAAAAAGCCTACACCATCTCTATCTCCAGCAGAGTCGTTAGCGCCATCTCCAGCTTTGTTATTGTCATTGTGTTATTTGTTACTATACTACTGTACTGATGACAAAGCTTTATCATCTTCATGTGGATCTGTCACCAGAATATGCTCCGCTTAGGATGAGAAATTCAAAGTAACCCAAATTGTCAACTTCTAATATGGTCCGATACAGGGAGGAAAAGCTAAAACATGTAAGTTTATGGTCATCAGGAACATTGTATCTTATTGATCCATGTTCATTGCGAAATCCAGATTTTCATTCGGTGAGTCAGTTAATAATCTATATGCGTCATGGTAAAAATGGCCTTTTGGGTTACTGTGAAAATTTGATGCTCTATGGGAATGCACATTCAATGCAAAGAATACATTATTTGGAAGAGGAATCAAGAAAAATATCAAAGGAGTGCGAAGAAAAATCTACAAAGATGAAAACTTGTTTTGATGAAAATGAGATGCTCAGGAGGAGATCCAAAGGTTGAAATCTTCTTTGCATCATTATACAACTAGTAATGATGAGTTAAAAATTGCATTTCAATCCATGCGTATCCCATATTTGTCTCTTGTTAAAGATATGGATGTGCTCAACAGAAAGGTCCGAAGCAACAAGAGGAAAAGACTGGTAAACAAGGATATATGTGATCTATCATCTAGAGGAGGTCATAGAAAAAGACGAATCCGTGCATTCAAGTAAGTTATAACTTATTTGGTACTAAAAATTGCTTGAACTTTTTGATTTATTCATAATCACTAATATTGTTATTTATTCATTTCAACTTTCTGTTGATTTGCTTATTATATATTGCTGTGAATACTATTAGTGTCATAATTTCTACTGACATTTTCATGAACATTATGTTTGCAATGCAGATCAGCATTGGTTGTTGAAGACCATTTGGCCGATGAGATCTCAATTGGAAACTCACTAGGCTCTATCTTGACTTCTAAATCTATGAAATCAATGTTAAATAATAACAAAATGAAAAAGATTAAGGCTTCACTTACATATAGCATTATGGATGAAGTTGGAAAAATATTAGACACTACATTGCTTCAGGGGGCATATGAATTTTCTAGCATCAGTAGGGAAGCATATGCAACAATGTTTAAGATGATAAAGGAGACATTTGCACAAGTAAATAATAAAAAAAAAAAATTATCCCACGACCATTTCATCTTTAAAAAAAAAGACATGTTAAACTATGATATGCAAACAATAGTTGGTAATCTATCTCATATCAATGAAGTGTATTGCTTGAAAGGAGAAAGTCTAACATATAACAATTTCAACAATTTATTTATTGACATTAATCAGTTATTAACATTCATTATAAATTTTTACGGTATTACAAATGAGAATGTCAATAACAAGTTGATAGTTGTTCTCAAGTTAGATGAGTCTGAAATTATAAAAGGACAAAAAATGAAAAGAGTCAAGTCTCACAATCATGAATGGGGCACTTTCAAATTCAGAAGACTCAGAAGGTCTCAATTTCAGTGTTCAATCAGAAAATGATATCTGGTGGCTGGCAACATTTCAGGTATAGCAGTTCTTTTGCAAAATAAATAGGGATAATCATTTGAATATGGATTTCATATCTAAAATCTTCTTTGTGTTAATATTATGAGGCTAATCATGTTTTTGTATTCTCTTATAGATGCTGAAAGAAGACCATAACATTTTCTCATGGATATTTAATAGAACATCATATCTTGCCACTATAAAAAAATCACATGGAGGGAGTTCCACTCAATATTCCTGGAATTGGCACTTTCAACATTGAATGACATTTAGCAGGAGATCTGAAGACATTAAAATGTATGTTCAATGTATCTCATGGCGCTAACTCTAAACACCCTTGTTTGTACTGCATGAAAACAACAAAAGACATGACAAGGAGTAAAGGAATATCAAGAGATCGAGAAGATCCTAAGATCCTAATTGGAAATCTGTACTACCGATTTCTCTACAAAATGTCCATATATGTACATTGCATGCAGAGGTGCGTATTATAGAAAAAATAATATTTCTTCACATCTTGTTTGCATGGAATTCCGAGCCAGAGGCCTCTGCAAAGGAAGCTGTTTCCATATTAGAGGATGTGTTGTCCAAAACAGGCTTACATAAAGGCCACGTTAAAATAAAAAAAGATGACAAGTTATAAGGTAAAACATGAAATATTCCATGCAAGCCGACCATTGGAGGATTTAAAGCTCAAAGATTTTTATCAAATTATTCTGGCAAACAATCTAAGGCTCAATACACGGTTTGGAAAGAAATTATTGCAGCAACTCAAGATTTCAAATAAGAAGGTTCTACTCATATACACAAAGTAGAAGTTTGGAAAAAGTTAGACAACATGGTGAAATACTTGAAAAAAGATAAATTTTCAAATACAGATGTTCAAATAATATAGAAAATAACCAATGAATTTGTGGATGCAGTTCAGAGTGCATGGAGTGTTGATCATATAACACATTATATGGTAAGATTTTGATTTTACACTACGATAGACAAATATGTGCAATTAAATTAGATACTTTTGGTACTGATTTAGATTATGTTTTTATGACATGCAGCACATATTACGACATCATTCGACATTCTTTGCAAGAAATAGTGGAAGTCTTAGCATATGGTCATTGCAAGGAATGGAAAAATCTCATTGGCAAGCAAGAGCGGCATTTCATAAAAGTACACAACATGACGAGACTAGCCCAAAACAGCTATATACTGCAACTTTTTCAATGGTTTTACAGAAGAATCCAAATTCGTCATTCAGGACAGATATTGTGGTCTGCATGTTGATAATGTCAGCACCTCCAGAGACCTACCTCTGGATAGAACCATCGTGCCTACTACCTCTAGGAGGAAGAGAAAGCAAGTTGTCTCCAAGAAGACTGAATCTCAAAGGCCAGCTGCTTTCCTTCCTCCTAGACATATCCTGACCAAGAGACCCCGTGTTTTCCTGAGCTCTGAGTCAGATGCTGGAGAATCTGACTCAGATCGAGAATCATCACCCAGTCCTCCTTCTGTTATTCGTCCAGCTCCTCAGCAGGTTTCATCACCAAAAGTGTTGATTACCCAAGAGGAGCTAGACAAAATAACAAAGAAATCTGTAAATATTCTTTCCACTTCTGTTTTCGCTCTTGTACATAATCGTTTTTTGAGAATTCCATATGATCCAGCCCAAGTTTTTTTTTTTATTTTGACCATTATAATCAATATGAGGCCTACCTAGCTAACAAAATTGATCTTCTCGGCAACTTTTTTGATTTTTTTCTTCCAGATGTATGTAGAAGCTTTAGATTAGGTCCCAAATTTTGTGCCGAGCTAAAAGGTAAGACCTTAGAAATTTCAAATGCAATAGTAGAGGCCGGAGTTTCTTTTTTGCTAAATAGTATCAGTTTCGATTCCCATGGTACAGTTTTGGTAGTTAGTCCATTTTTCATGGGAGCGATAAAGGCGAAAGAAGCCAATTTTGAGAAGGCTGTCTATTTTATCGAGTGCAGTCCTGTGGCAAATTAATTTTATTTGATTCCATATGAAAATAACAAAGAATTACTCTTTTGTTTTTGTTGCTTTAATCTGGATTGTTGCATGCCTCATTGCTTTAATAAGAATGAAATTTTTTCATAAATATGAATTTAGCGATATTTGTATCTTGGTTGTTGCAGTCGGCATTGGAGCCTAAACATTCTTTTTGTAAAGATAAATAAGGAGGAAGTATCAAATTTTCTATGTGTAAAATTAAACTCAGTTGCAAATACACAGAGAATTTGATTCTCTACTTCATGATGTCGTTCGGGAAATACCAACAACGGCAACTTCAATTGGAGATATAATCATTAAATCTCTCAAGGTATATTCAATTTATCTCTGATATGCATGTATTCTTTTTTTAATTCAAATGTATCGTCATAGCATAAATAAAATTTCTATCATAATATTACTAATTTTTGTTCTATATATGCAGTGTGTACAGCAAAAGTTGTTAATAAAAAAGCTAAAAGGACCCAAATTAGAACTCACATGAATCATGTGAGTGCCCTTGTTCTTTCTTAAGGAACCATTAGATTCATTTTGTGTTAGTTTAGGAGACTTGGATTAGGATCCTTGCCATTGTAATTAACCAATAGGAGAAAGGGGCAAGGGCCTTTCCCATCCTTAAAAAGACACCCTTTGTACCATATTTCCATGTTCAATAGGAGGAGGAGATTATGCGCAAATGAGATTTGAACATCCTTGCTTCCTTCCCTCTCTCTCTCTCTCTCTCTCTCTCTCTCTCTCTCTCTCTCTCTCTCTCTCTCACGTATTTATTTGCTTTCCATTTGCTTCTTCTCTCTACTTGCATGTTGTTAATGATTTCTAAGAGAGTAGAGAGGATAGGATGTAAGCACCTCCCCCATTGTAATCTATTCTTCCTTCTCATGCTTGTGGTTAAAGTAGGGTGGATAGTTGGATGTGGTTAGAGTAGGATTTGCAAGCTAACTTCGCAAAGGAAGCACTATTCCCTTGGGAATGAATCTATGTGTGACAGGTGAACCAAGGCCGCTACAATCCTGATATCTCCCCTTTTTTGCATGGAGATTTGGATAGACTCCAGATGTTGTTGGTATATCAGTTAATGGTATAGAGTTAGCAAGTACTGAATCTGCTACCGGTTCTTTCTGCTTCTGAACTCTGGTAACCACCATCAAGAGTATACTTCATTAGAGAAACTTAGAGCCCAACGAGGGCCTTTGAAAAAGATGTTTTTTTATTTTTTTTCTTATTTTCATTGCCATGTGGACCAATTGAAACCTTAGCTTCGAGATTCTGCGTAACGTAGAATTTTTCAAATATAAATAAAATAAAAGTTTTTTAAATATATTGTTGTTTCGTCGGGCAGCATGTGAAAATGCTATTGGTTGATGAGGCCTGTCCTTCCAGCTCATCACTGCCCGAAGAGACCCAAAAATATTGAAATTGAATATGACAGATGGTTGAGATGAGAAAATTAATTTACCATTAATGTATATGCATTGTCAAACCATGGTTAACAGGGATAATCAGAGCTAATTTGTGGCGCCAAATAGCTTAGTGTTTCAAATTTTTGCCAACACTTTCTCAGATTCATGGCTTTTTATCTATGCAAATTTTCAGATTCATAGTTCATTGTTTCATATTTTTGCATGCAAATCACGAATGGCGCCATCAAGGAAGCCGTGCTCCTCAATTGACTTTGTGCTTCTATTCAACGAGACAGATGATAATGAATTATGGGTGCCAAAAAAATATTCAAAAAACTCTTGGGTTTTGATGCATCCATCATCAAGAGGAGCATCTCAAAAAAGGAAAAGGTCAAAACTATAATTTTGATCTTATTGGAAGGCCAGAATTTTGGATTTCAGAACATCATCAAGAGGAAAATCTAATTTTGAAATTCTAGTCCAACATGTATATATGCATTCAGAGATAAATGTGCAAGGATTCAACCGTCAGGATCACAAAAAAAAAAAAGCAATTGTGTTTATTGATATTTTTGATACTTTGATTTTTGTCATTCATAAATATCTAATAGTAAACTTGCCAATCTGATCATTTTTCTCTTGTAGATTTATATCCATCCAACATAAATGAATGAGAGCCGAGTGGATCTTTAGCAAGTGTATTAGATGTTATTCACACTGATATTGGACAGCTGCAATATCGAGGTAGAACTGCAAAAGATCTAGTTGATAGTGGAATCTTTTTTTATGAATCAATGTACATTCCTGATACAAAAAGAAATTTTGGACAAATAGTATCAATTCCATTCCCTAGTTTTGAAAGTGATGAATGGATAGCACCAGATGCTATAGTTTCAGAATCATTTCGTTGCAAGATATATAATGATGTAAAAAATTTATTAAAAATACGCACGAGATGAAAAACAGTCAGATTGAGTTGGTTTATTTCCTTAAATATATATGTGAATTTCTTTTCAAGTGTCAATGTACACAAAACCCCAACGATGTTTGTATGCAAAAATTTATCAGATAGTTTATTATCTGAACTTATGGTTGAAGGCTAGGACAAAAGATCAGATGGAGAAATAGAATGCAGAATTAAAATGTCTTCCATGTGCTTCCATTATCAAATTGAAAAACAAATGTTGAGCTTATGCTTCCATTATCAAAGATGACCCAACGGGGTTGGCTCAACTGGTTAGCTTGGCATCCAAAGTTTCTTTGGTCCCAGGTTCGAGCCTCCCCTTGGAAACCAAGTAGCATTATCAAAGATGGAAAAAAAATAAAGGTAAATGGGCGCCACTCAATCAAGACTTGGAAGCAAGTGGACATTCAAAATGTAAAAATATTGAAACTATATACAATGATGTCGTTTTGACGTGTTGAGGTGGAAGAAGATTGGAGTCTAAACTACATCCGGCGGAAACTATTGCTCCTACAAGATGATGTATTTTCAGACTTCAGATTCATTTTCAATGGTAAATTCATAACTGTAAACACTCGATCTTTTATGAATAGTTTCAATCAAAACTTTCTAATACAAACTCTGTACTAATTCTAACTGACTCTATATTAGTTTTATGCAGGTACGTAAAAGACATGAGCTCGAGATCAAATGCAGAGATATTGGCGAAACAATCCAACTTATGGAAGAACATTGAGATTCACTATTAGCAAATACATGCCAATGTCTTTTTATCATTATAGAAAAATTGCATTTCATTATTAGACTATCGACACAAGCTGATTGTAAGAATCTATTGTGATATCAATAATAAAATCCATAAACTGATTGTTTACAAGTAAAATGATTGTATATTTTTTTTTTTTATGTCTCTCTATTTACAAATAGATCTCTATTCAATCAATTTTTCTATATTTTTTATATCAGTATTAGGAACTGATAAAGCAACAACTCCTTCTATAATCTCACCCTCCTCTGTTTCGGGAAGGGCCTCAATGCCTTTTAAGGCAAGAGGAATATCTGCGCTACAAAATTGCCTTCCTCTATATTAGGAAGGACTTTTATTCCTTTTTGATCATATAAAATAAGATCTGCATCCTGAACAACCTGAAAGGCTGTTAAGGTAGGAGCAGCTTCATTTTGAGGCTCTCGATTGCAGGTGCAACACTTACACCGTATAGGGCAAAGGTTCCGATCAACTCTTGCCGAAATCTATATACATCATCAAGAGTATACGGCTCAAGAGTGAACTGTCATCACAAAACATGAGAATCAACAAATTACAAACAATGATAGTAATAAAATATGGATCAAAATGAAATGAACTACAAATGAATAGAATATTAATTTTTCAATATCTACATCCGCTTGTGAACTATACCATTCAAAAAATAGTTTCGTATTGTACAGGACGAGCCATGCACAACTAAAAGCGTCAGGCCTCTAATCTCATTTTAGAGTTTTAGGCCTAGTCA